>SRMA01024151.1:23151-70532 GCA_007224835.1 Danionella cerebrum
TCTTTGTTACATTCCTTAACGTTGAGTTAAGTTTCATGTTTTGTTGCGCCATGTTTTTTGCATTGGTTTGGTGTGTTTTTTGCCTTCTTGTTTTTGTTACTTTCCTTTACGCCATGTTATGTGATATTATGTCATGTTGTTTTTTTGTTTTGTTGTTTTATTTTTTCTTGTGGCTTTTTACTTTTTTTGTTTTGTTTTTAGCTTTGTTGTTTCTTTCCTTTCTGTTGCGTCATGTTGTTGTTGTTTTTTTGTTTTGTTTTACTTTGCCATGCTTTGATACTTTCCTATTTGTTGCATTTTATCACTTGATTTTGTTTTGCTCCTAACAGAGAAAAAAGGCAAACAAAGCAAATCTTTTTTGAATACCAGCAACAATGTGTCTACTTACATCATAGCAAAACACAGCTTTATTTACAATTAGTAATGTGAGCTTGACTTTTCTTGCAATACAGGTGCTAAACTGTGTTCTTTTATTGCCCAAGCAGTCACGATAAACTACCACCACTGCACGGGCAGTCGTGCACCGTCTCTGGACGATGATGAGGAGGAGGAAGATAGACTTCACGCTATGATCTCTATGATCTGCTCACGGAACCTCACAGATCCTAATGTCATGAAAGGTTTTTATCACCAGTGGCCCATGTACCCTCTTTTCTCTATCCTCTGTCACCATTCCTCTCAGTTCATGGCAGCCGCTGACGGGTCTCCATAGACAGCAACCCAGCAGTGCGGCCTCTCTCTATAGTAGTCAGTTCCTAGCTTGATCCATGTGTTTGTGATAATGCTGACATTAGGAAAAACCTACAGCAGGTCAATTACCACAAAACATGAACAAAAAAAGAAAGCATTTTATAAAGCAAACAAACTAACGTCAGCTTTGACATAACCACCCGTCCAAACCATTGTCAATGATGCTTCCATTCCCTCATTTCCCTGGAGGCAAGAGCAGCACACTCTTTTTTGATCAAGGCAATACAAAATTTTTTAGCATTTTTGTACATGTATTAATTTTTCTAGATATTTCTTTTTGACGATATTCTATGAAATCGCAGTACTTGCAATTCCCAGTCATCGCAAAACACTGCAAAAACAGACATCTAGAAAAAGGAAAAAAATATTTAAAGAAATTGTGTCATATTTGCCATATAGGCACATTTGTTATATAGACACTAAAATAAATCAAATTGAACATATGAACATTTTATTTTAAGCGTTTTTTTCATGAATTATTCAGTGCTTATGAAAAGAGAAAATATTTATGTTTTCATGCACACTTTTCTTGAAGTCTTAATGTTTATTCCAAAAAATCTTAATTTCAAGACTAGCAGTATTTGGTTTGACTAGTTAGGAAAATATATGTTTTTTGCTCATGATTATTTTGTTTACAACATCAAAATATCTTAAAAACAGACAGGGCAAGCACATTTTGTACACATTGATAAATCAAAGTGTTTTATCTGTAAGTGTAACTGGAAAATATTGCATAAATGCTACAGGAAAAGACTGTCACAAAACATGTAAAACTGACAATTTACAGTAAAAAACTAAGTATTACAGGGTAAGACCTTAAATAGTTCAAATTCTATGAAAATAACGTTTATTGCCATAAAAAATAACTAATTACTGTATTATCTCAAATAGAAAATGATATGAATTTTAAATGTATTAATTCTAAAGTTCTAAAATGTTCAGCACGATCTGGTAAAAACAATTACGGTGCTACCGTATATTTCACGGTGAAGTTCTGGCAACAACTGCTGCTAACCGTCAAATTTCAATTATTACACAATTGTTTAATTTTTACAACACAAACCTTTAAATTAGACCGTTCTGAGGTGTAAAAACATAGTCATGAACCATAAATATTATGATTTAAGTCTGTACTGGTATAAATAGTTTTTATAGCAACAAAATATTTTAATTAGACATTTATGTAGGTGCACGGTGGCGCAGTGGGTAGAAGGGTACTCTAGTGGGTTTCCTCCGGGTACTCTAGTTTCCCCCTACAATCTCAAAAACATGCAATTAGGTTATAATCCAAATTCCCTTGGGTGTGAATGTGTCTCTGCGATGGCCTGGCGACCTGTCCAGGGTGTACCCCCACCTCTTGCCCAATGTCCACTGGAGATAGGCACCAGCAGACCCCTGAGACCCCAAAAAGGGAATAAATGGGTTGAAAAATTAATGAATGAGTTATGAAATGTAAAAAATTTTTTACAGTACAATTCCATAAAACCCGTAAAAATTCTACCATATTTTGATACTAAAATTCTGTCAATCTCAGCTGCCAGTTATTTATCTGAAAATTGTGTTCGTTAAAACAAACAACACAATCATTACATAAATTTATGTATATGATTGATCATGACAATATTTGATTATTACAAATGTTTTAATTAGACTCCTCTTAAGTGTAAAAAGATCAAAGGTCATGAATTATAAATATTATGATTTAAGTCTGTACAACCATAAACTGTTTTTATAGCAACGCATATGTTAATTAGACAGTTATTAATTTGTAAAAATAAATAAAATAATACCTATGTCACATTGACAATGATTAAATAATTCACCCTCATGTTTCAAAACACATGAAATGTTCAATTGATGGTTGTTTCACGCTCTAGAAACCTTGTGGTTGAGCCTTCTGTGTGGCACAAAATGAATCATGCATGTTTATTAATGTTTAATGCAATCAAATGAACGCAAGGTGCTTTATCTAGTTTACTCAGCCCATCTTTGGTCTGTTTTAATATCAAATTACACTATTTAGTAATCAAGCAGTCCCTTTTATCTAATCTTGTCTCGGTCAGTAGAGCTTCCACGTGCTCACCACTACTCAACCTAAAATCGACAAACACATGGACGCAAGCGAAACGGCCGCGGTACCGTACGGTGGTATGCAGCTTTGACTCTCCTGTACTGCTGGGTTCAGACTGGTGTCCAGGCAGCGATACCAACCATCATACACTCTGTGTTTCTTCAGCTCCCTTTGGTTGACATGAATGAGTCCTGGTTATTCACTTTCCAATCGCTTGAGGGCTTTGCATGTCCAGTTTGCATATGTTGCGTATTATCTTTTCATTATTTTATTTTAATATCTTTGTGGCGATTGTGATCCGCTGCCCACCTCTCCAAACCTCCCCACCCTCCTGAATTCTCTCTTTTCCTCTTGAGTTTATCTTGTTGTCGTTTGTTTTGACGCTCCTCCTGTGTTGAGCTGGTTCTCTGCAATGCTGTTCACTGTAATTCTTCACTAACTGCAGTCACCTTTCATTATATGAGCTAGGTCCTGTGGGGTTCTGGTGTAGTAGACTCACGAATCATTCTGTGAACGTTCGATCTTAGCCTTATTAAAATCCCTTAGACTTTTAGGAAGAGAGATTGCTCTCCGTCCGCTTTAGGGATGTTACCGTCTTAACAGGCCACCAGCTCCAACCTGAAGAATTAAGGTGAAGAGCATTATGTTTCCTATCGACTCTTTTGGTTCGCAGCTACACCCAGCTTACATTTCTCTTCTTTATTTGTCTTTATTTTTGTCATGGTTGAAACTGATGCATCCAGCATGGAAGAAATGGTTCCTATCTGTCCTTTTCTAATCTTCTCCGAGCTCTTCCAGTGCCTGGCTTGATTTGTGACACTGTGATTGGATGATTGATGGATTGATTGACTGGCAGGTTTCCTAGCATGGCATCCCCACATCGTTTTTTCCTTCTGTTCATTCATAAATGCATTTTTCTGATATTCCTTTACCTCAGGTTGCCTTTTATGTTAATTAAAGACAGGAGACATATCTACAATGACATCTGTAAAATAGGGCTTTCAATATTGTTCCTACGCTTTCATGCAGAGTTCTAAATGTGTTCATACTATATTGCCAAAGTAGTCACACACCCATCCCTTATAATTGAACGCAATCATTCCACGGTCAAACGTGTAAAAAAAAAAGAGCAAGCATATAAAAACAAATAGTTTTAAAAATGGGCCTCTCTCAGAATATCTCAGTGTGGTACCAGATGGATGTTTTTCTCCACATTTGAAGATTTGGACTTTGTTGTTTATTTGGCACTTGTCTCTTGCACCCATCAGCACATGCAGGGCTGAGATCAAGCACCTAGAAATACAACAAAAAATAAAAAATGTGCCACTCTAAGGAGCTCAGATAATCCCAGGGTGGTACTGGGATTGGACGCCCTTTTTAACATTTGAAGATTTGGACTTTGCAGATGACTTGGCACTAGTCTTTCACACTCATGAACATATGCAGAACTCAAGCAACTATTAGTTCAGTCCAACCTCTTTAGGGTTATGGGGGTCTGCTGGTGACTATCTCCAACTCCCTTCAGGCGAGAGGTGGAGGTACACCCTGGACAGGTCACCAGTCCATCGCAGGGCACCACACTAGGTGTGTAACGGTACGCTAAAACCGCGTATTCGGTTCGGTACAGTGTCTTGGAGAGCTCGGTTCGGTTAATTTTCGGTACAAAACAATAAGAACTTACAAAATCTTTATTTTGAAAAGCTGCCAATACACAATAGAATTCTTGCATAAAATATATAAAAGTGACACATTTGGGTGATATTTTAAATAAATTGCACTCTTTATAAAGAAATACACATTTTTAAAATAAAAAATGAAATACTGCAACTAGTTAGGACCTGAAAACTTTTAACACTAGCAACAGCTTCAGCTTATATTTCAACAAAACTAACTATTCAAGTTTTAAGTTTTTGGCTAAAAAGACTAACCCATCCACATTTTCTGAAGAGAGCACAGATCTGGTTGCAGTGACAATATCTCCAGCAGTAGAAAATGTTGATGTGTTGACCGCCCGATCTCCTTGGAACAATGTCGCCATACAACTTTACATTTATCCACTCGTCTATCCCCGTTATGTATTTTAACAGAGAAGACAGAGTGTTCCCAAACAGGAGACCGTAGTGAGGTGGGAGAGTCTTCAAGCTCTGGCTTCTCTTTCGCTGTTGCCATTTCTCACAGCTACTGTGCGTCACTCAATAGCGTCCGTGCGGAAACTCGCCTAGGAACAATGTTCCGCTAGTAATAATATCGCGCTACTAATAATTTTATATTATTTAATTAAAAACAATATACCGAAACGGTACGCAAGTGTACCGGTTCAATACATCCCCTTGAACCGTTACACCCCTACAACACACACATTCACACCTAGGGGGAATTTAGATTATTCAATTAACCCTCCGCATGTTTTTTGGATTGTGGGGAAAACCGGAGCACCCTGAGGCAACCCACACAACCACGGGAAGAACATGCCAACTCCTTCCAGGAAAGTCACCGGCGAGCAACAAACTGGAAGGCCACAGTGCTACCCTGTGTGCCACCTTCCGCCACAGCACAGTGTTAATGCAAAAAAAAGTCAATTAAAAATGTCCCACGTTCAGGAACTCAGATAATCCCAGTGTGGTACTGTGATTGGATCAGATGGATGCCCTTTCCACATTTAAAGATTTGGATTTTGAGGGTGACTTTGAACTAGAGTCTGACACCCATCAGCACATGCAGGACTACTATCAAGCCCCTAATAGTACAACAAAAATGGGCCACTCTTAGGAGCTCAGACCGACTAAGTGTGCTACTAGGTTTGGATCAGATGGACGCTCTTGCAGATGAATTGGTACAAGTGTCTGATACCCATCAGCACATACAGGACTAAAATCAAGCATCTATTAATGCACAAAAAAATGACCCACTCTCAGGAACTAATCTCAGCGGGATACTGTGATTGGATCAGAAAGATGCTTTTCTTCACGTTTGATGATTTGGACCCCTCGCACTCATCAGCATATGCAGGACTTAAAGATTGAGCAAATGTAGTTCCCAAGCTGGCCTGAAGATCATCCAGAAGTCAGATGCAACTATATAATCTCCCATCAAAGTCGACAACAATGCTCCGCCCTTTGCTGAAAATGGTTTGTAACTAGGCAGCATCATCGCACCAGAGGGCAGATGTACGAAGCACATTTCGACTGAAGCAAGGGCCGGAAGTCCTCACAACACAGCGCAAACACAAAGCTAAAACTCTACCACAGCTGCATTATACCAGTTACTGCTGGTGAACGACACAAGGAGATCTAAATAATAATAAAACGTTTTTCTGGCCAAACAAAATTTCCAATGAATACCCACTGCCCTGCCGAAAACAAGAGCACTCGGCCACATCTTTCTCGAAAAGACCTTGCCATTGGATTTGACATGTTCCGTGGAGTAATTATGGCTTTACCATTAAAAAAAGCTCTACATTGAAGATTAGATGGAAAGAGGAAGAGGGATGGCTAACGATCACCTGGTGCCAGAATATGAACCAAGAACTGAAAACCACCACAACACCTGGGGCATGATAAGCATTCTGGCGCATGACCCACAGAAGTGAAGGGACTTTGTTGATGTCCTATAACACTCTGGTACTACGGGATAAAAGAGACCGTGATAAGATGCCACCCTGTATTAAAATATTTTACCAGCACAGTGATATTCCAAAATCGAAAGTGGTTGGGAAGTGGGAGGCCTCATCAAATAACATCAATGCCAGGGCATAGATAACATGCTGCCAACGGCTCAGTTTACTGTACAGTTAGAGAGCTTCATAAAGGGGTTTTCCATGGCTTTCAAGTCATATATCACCAAGTGCAATGCAAAGCGTGGAATGCATTGCTATAAATGATACCGTCACTGGACTAAAGCAGTGGGGACACGTTCTCTGGAGTGAAGAATGATTCTTGTCTGAAGTTTGGTGCTCGCCATGAGAATGGGACATGTTTGAGTGCAAATTGTAATGTTTTGTGAAGGGGGATTATTGTTTGGGGTTGTTTTTCAGATGGTTAAGGATTTCAATAACAATTTTCAACAATTCCTTTGTGGTAACAGTGGCTCGCCCCTTCCAGATCCAAACAAATGCTTCATTAAGATGAGTTTGGTGTGGAAGGACTTGGCCAGCCTGGACATCCACTTCATAGAAACCTCTTGGCTGACTAAAAGTGCCCCATGCTTTCCCACACACTTCTTAAAGAACGGTGAAATATCTCTTTAAACACACTCCCGGTGGAAACCTTCCTAGAACACTACATTGCTATTAAATTCCATGGATTCTTAATAGGATGTAAAATGTGTGTCTAAAGGCCTCTAAACACTGATACAAAATTAAGGTCCGATGTTTTGTGCGACAACGCGGCTTAAGCAAAAACCATGGTCACTGATGGGATTATTACACATTTGAGTGGCGCAAACAAAATAGAGGATTGCCGTATCGGATCCTTTTCTCACAAGAACAACCAGTTTAAGCTGGGTCTTTTGATGATGTGAGTAAGAACGTAAAAGAGCCACTCGGTGGCGCTCATCTCACATTTTCATAGCGACTTCGCCAAGGAAACAGAAAAAAAATAGCGTGCCACAAATTCCAGATTTTTGTTAAACGACTCCCTGTGATCACCTAGATATCCATGATTTATTTCCATGTGTTTTTTTATTTCTTCTCTATCGTTGTTTTCTTCTTTCCCGTTTCCCCGTGTGGTAGGGAGTGCATCTGTTGTACCGTGAATGCCATCTTCAGGCAGGGTGTGTCATTGCATCAATATTTCCTTGATTCAAACAAAGAGCACCCTGCATACAAAAAGATTTGTGCAAATCTCAATTCGGATCGGTGTGTAAAGGCCTTAAAAGGGAGATGAGTAATAACTTTTGGCAATATAGTGTCTCATCCCATCAGTTTCAGGAAACATGTATGAGACGTTTTGGTTTGATCATTTCAGAAGAGCGAAACTCACATCAGGTTTGAGATCAGTTCACTGTTGAGGCAAAAGTTAAATAAATATAAAGCTATTTTGTTTGTATATTTTAAGATTACGGCATGCTATACAAAATAGACTTAAGGAAACACATAGCTCTAGGGGTGTTATTTGAAAAAGGAACAGAGTATTCCATTAATTAGACCTCTGACCCACATATTAAACAGAGCATTTCAAGATTGAGGTCCACCCTCAGGCAAGACCTTTTGAAAATCACTAAAGTTTTAACATAAAACGTGCAAAACCAAAAGTAACAAGTTGAATTTAAAATGCAGACTTTTCGGTAAATAAGTGAAAATGCAAAATTTGTGGATTCAAAATGTCCTGGAAACAAATGCAAAGCACATAAACAATTACATTTAAACCTACTTTATTGGCTACCTTATCAAAGTATAAGCATTCAAATCCATCCAGGAAGCATTTGCTCTTCCTTAAATACTGTATGGTTGAGCTGAGGCCTGTAATAAAGACAATCTGAGAGTTCTGAGCTGGATTTCTTAGATTATGTTTATTTGACGTGTAAGCGAGGCTTTCATGATCACGTTTGCTCACTCGTTTCTTATTTCCTGTCTTTCTTCCTGCTCTGCCTCTTGCCATCGCTTGCTCTCCCACGCCCTGCAGACCACGGAGACATGATGGAGATGCAAGGTTTTGGCGGTAGCCCGTCGTCATGGCAGCAGGGCGAGTGCACCAGTCATTTGTCGTCGTGTCTCTCTTGCTCCACCGGGGGCAGCAACACTACGGTCGAGCTCCCAGCTGTCTGCTCCTGTGTGCACGACCGGTGAGGCTTCAGGGATGGAATACGAAACTCAAGACCTAGATTCTTGAATCAGTCAAAAAGAGAAGCTTTAATTGTACCTTTTCCTCCTGTGTCCAGAATTCCCCTGAAGACACTGTGCCAAAATATGAAGAGGCAGATTGTGTCTCGAGCGTTTTATGGATGTTAGTGCAAACATTCCTGTAAATTGGAATAATGATGAATTATAATCCTGTATTTCGCTTTAAAATGTACGTTGTGTCTGCGTGTGCGTGTGTGTGTGTGTGTGTGTGTGTGTGTGTGTGTGTGTGTGTGCAGGGCTGGCCTACTGTCGGCATCTGTCCACTGTCAGGACGCATCTGTCAGCGCTGGTCAACCACAACATCGTCCCCCCAGACAAACCCTGTGAAGCCGCTGGAGGTCTCAGCAAAGATGTGTGGAGTAAATATCAGAAAGACTGTAAGGTTAGCCTAGTGCTCTTCAGCTCGAGTCACTAGAGGGTGCTAGCGGCCAGTGACGTGTAGCGGCGGTTGCAATGTTCCTGCCGTCTCCATATGTCCCTTGTTCTCTCTTGGCAGAATTATAAGGAGCTTGAGCTGCTGAGGCTTGTTTACTACGGAGGAGTGGAGCATGAGATCAGGAAAGAGGTCTGGCCATTTCTCCTGGGGCACTACAAGTTTGGAATGAACAAAAAAGACATGTCTCTGGTAAATAAAGTTGCAGTGAGTATGGAGGAATGCGTGTGAAATAGGTCTCTTGTTTGAAAGGGTCATGAACTGCATTTTTCAAATCTTACTTATGTACTTACGCATTCTTTATGATTCGTTTACTCCTATCATTTTCCAGTAGCTTTCTTCAGACAGTATTGTGCGAAAAACTTTCCGAAATATAAATAAGGACTGTTTATTTTTATAAGTTTACAAAATGCGAAGTGAGCGAACTATAAAATCTAAATCAATATTTGGAGTGAATACCTAATCCTTCAGTTATAGGTAAACTAGCTCTTGACACACATACATTGAAAGCCAGTCATGAACTGAAACAGAAACAGCTGTTTAGGAGGCTTAAAACTTGGTCAAAACGGCCAAACTCTTCTATCAGAGTGAGGTTGTGAAAGAAAGTTTCTTGTCAGGGTAAAATTGACCAAATTAAGTGTACTGCATCTTCAAGATCTCTTTAAAAGCAGACCGGAGTTTCAAGATGTGTTTTGAGGAGGCACAAATAAACGGGACACATAAAGCTACCATATTTTTCGCCGGATAAGATGCACCGGCATATAAGACGCAATAATAAACACTGGAGACCGTTTGAGAGAGAACACAGCAAATGCGGCTATTTATTGTAAAGATTTAGCAGTCTCAACGCATTTCCTATCCGCATTGGAAGAAGAACCTCGAGCCTCCTCAAGGGGCGGGACTGAAGTATGACGTGTGCTCTCAAAAGTTTCTCAAATTACATTTCTCTAAATAACCACTAGATGGTAGTATTATGTAGGAAAATTCGCATCACACTCCGGAGCCGTCGGCCATATTTGTACACCCGGCAGTGCACACTGACGTCATTGCCCATCTCGTTGATCCTACCATAGCGCGTAGGACTCCATGAAGGAGGACATTGTTATAATATCATTTAAGAAGTGTGGCATTAGTAATGCCTTGGATGGAACAGAAGACAACATCTTATTTGACACCAGCGAGGAAGAAAGTGATGACAATGACTGCGTGGATCTGTCCTTCCTCATTTCTGATAGCAGTGACGAAGAAGAATTATTGGGGTTCGAATAAAAACATTACAGCCTTTTTTATTACTTTTACTGTTTACTGACTGTTCATGTTACATGTTTGGCATATAATTGTTCTTAAAACTGCTGTTAACTTTTACACAGTTGATATAAAATATTTTACTACAGTATTTGGTTCAGAACTTTTTTTTTCTAGATCTTCCTCATTTAAAACTGAGGTGTGTCTTATATGCCGGTGCGTCTTATACGGCAAAAAAATACGGTAACTAAAGTAAATAAATAAGCAAGCAAGTAAATTTGATTAATATAGCACTGATTTTAGCAAAGTTAGCAAGTAAGTAATATATTATATATAAATTGTATTTATTTTAGCAGTCAGTAAGTAAAGTAAGTAAGAAATGTAAGTAAAGTAAGTAAATACATTAACTAAGTAATCAAAGTGAGACAAAAAAGTAATGTAAGTAAGTAAAGTAAATAAGTAAGCAATAAATTATTTAATGCAGTACTGATTTTAGTAGTCAGTACATCAATAAGCAAGTAAGTAAGAATGTAAAGTGACTAAAGTAAATAAGCAAGGAAAATAAATGTTATTTATAAAGCATTGATTTTTAGCAAAGTTATTAATAGAGAGCTTTGCAATACATATCTAATTTGAACAGACACAGGGTCCGAAGTGGGTTAAGCCATTCATTTTTAAATAAAAATTAGTGCCATCAGCTCTTCCATTATTAAAAAGATCTTTTTTCCCAGTTCATGGCTCCTTTATGTATATAAATCATGTTAATGCTATTTTAAATGTTGATGTTGTAGATTGATGAGAAGATCACAGCGAGGTATCAGCAGGTGATGAGGGAGTGGAAGGCATGTGAGGTGATTGTGAAGCATCGGGAGAAAGAAATGCAGTCCGCCATCTTTGCTAAGCTGTCGTCGGGGAGCAGCATAGACAGCCACGTCCTCAGACTCATCCACAGAGACTCTACTATTAGCAACGAGGTCCAACATACACACCACATTATTTACAAAAAGTCATTTCTGTTCCAGATAAAATCAATTTAACATTCTACCAAACATATACTAACAAATAATCATTTGAATACTATTATTCTACTATTTGTTCCATTTTAACACAACTTTCACACAGCAATGGTGTTTTTGCTGCCTGACAGGTTGTGAAAAAACAGTTTATTTCAGTTTAAACCAGTTTTAATCTTTTTTTGCTAATTGCATGGTTGTCCCTTTATAACCTGATGCTAAGCTATGATATAGAATATTAATTCTAAACCAACTAAGAAGACTTTGAAAACAAGGTTTAAAAAGATTTAACAGAAAATGTGGCTTTATTTAGCTTAAACATTAAACATAACTAAGTTAAATAATGCTCTGAGTGAAGGAGACAAAGGGAATTGAGGAGATTGTCAGTACACAATCCGCAAATTGCACGATTTGCAAAACGTCACGGATTATGTCACGGTAGTATCGCGATGAAATCACTTAACGGTACATGTGTCAAACTCAAGGCCTGATGTGGCCCGCCGTGTAATCTAATGTTTCTTGAGCCTGATGATAAAAGATGATGATCGATATGTATCGTCTTCAGTCTGTGTGGGGGTTTTTTCGCTAAACAAATTACAAAAATGTTATTTTTCTTTATTCACTTGGACAGTTTGATCCTTCATTAATGGAGTTATGTGGGTTTTTATAAGCTGACTAAAATCAAAAAGATTTATATTAGAAAAAAAAGATTACAATTGTTTCTATGTAACTGAATTGTCACTTGAATAAGTTATAAATAATGCGTTATTTAACATTACATTACATTCGATTACATTATTTTACATTTATAAGTTACATGTGGCCCTTTGAGGACAGCCATTATGCTAATGTGGCCCTCTGTGAAAATGTGTTTGACACCCCTGCTTTATGGCAAGCCATCTTATCATAGTTAAAAACTGACTAAAAATGAAAGAACCGTATCTTTTTACGCAGCCAGTATTTGACTATTGGGCTGCTGTTTTAAAGCACATTTTGCTATGAAAGTCATATCTATCATCAGTCTGTTAGTAATAATGAATCATTTCTCAGACACAGTGAGCTCCCTCAGTAATAAAAACACTATTGTTAACTGATACGTCTCATTTTTATTGTGTTTAATTAAATTAAACCTAATAACAGCAGAAGATGTTGCTTAACAATACATTTGTTTCTGAATTTATTTGTCTTTCAAGTATAGAAATCATGCAGGCTACTTAATAATATAATGCTGTAAATAGTTATGATCTGCTGGACCTTCGCTTCCAAAAAAACGTATGAACCCAGTTTTATTTTTAGTTGGATACCCCTGGTTTAAAATATGCTATTTTTACCTAAAGCCACCTTTAATAGTTTTTAAAACATATCCGCTAATATATGTATATGTTAAATGTACACACATTAAAGCCGTTTTTTAAATCACAATATTTTAAACCACATTTAACACTTACCATAAAGCGCCTCCATCACAACATCACGTGGTGCAGGGAAACCGCGACGTATTACGTGTGTAAATTGTGCAATTTCTAGACTGTGTACTGACAGAAGTACATGAGGAGATCACTGAAAAAGGCAGACTGTCTTCTGAGCAACTTTTTTGAGGAGCTTGTAACTTCCTGTTTATGATGTGTTTCCTGTTCTATCTCAGAAATCAACCAGAAAATAAGATGATAAAAATTTTCTTCATTGCAGCTATCTGTTGTTCAGCTAAATGTAGCCAGAAAACATAGTTTTAAATATATTTGTATTATTTGTCATTCACAGATATTTTGGACAGTTTTCTCTGTCTGTGATTTTGAGATATACTTCACATTTTTCTGTTTTCTGCACAATCTAGGTGTCAGCATTAGCGCTAACATCCCATGTTCTCTTCAGGTATTCATGTCCGTGGATGAACCTGACGCAGGAGGTCAGGACACTTCGTGTGAGAGCGGAAGCACCCCTACGTTGACTACAGTGGTCACCCCGGCCATGTTAGCCCCAGATGAGCGGCCGCTGGTAGAGTTCGACTCTCCAGATTCAGGCTTGCCGTCTTCCAGGAACTACTCTGTAACCTCTGGTCAATCGCAGCTTATGTCTAGCATCGAGGATGGCCAGAGCATGGAGGAAGACACTACGCCCACAGGAGGCCTGGAGGAACAGGCTGGACACCGATCTCTGAGTGAGGACAAACTCTGCAGCCAGCTGGACAAGCTCAGCACCAGCAGTGAAGGAACGACACCATCGTACTCCTCCTATACGGTAAGTCAGGGCTCTGCTTCAGATCACTCCTTGAACTTCGAAGCACATCATGAGGAGGATCCTAAACACTTTGGCACCCTCCAGTTTTAATCCAAGCGCAATCAGCCGAAGTCGTAACTTCTCAAAATTTCTCGTTTTACTTGATTTCAAAACAAACATACTCCAGTGTCCCAAATGGTTATTGGTCCATCTTAAGTAACTTATTTAAATGTTTTATTAGATTTATAATCAAAAGCTGGGTGCAGTTTTTTTTTGTTTTTCTTTATATAAGTAACAGGACTGAAAGTAGCTTTTAGCAAAGAATTAGCAAATACATGCTAAATAGCCACATGGTGCACATGATTATAGAACCAGGAAATTCTGCAAGTTTACACTAAACTAGCAAAAACTTCCCATGGCCTACAAAAGATCCAAGTGATGCAACTTCCTGCTGAAAAAAGTTCTGACATTTCTTCATTTTATCTAAGAAAGTATAGATTTTTGTTTAAAAAAATGTATTTGAAACAATCATTTTTATATATTTACATATTAATGCAAAAGAAAGGTTCTTTTTAAAAGATTTAATCATTATATTTTATGGTGAAGTGTAGCATTAGAGATTAGGGACAAGCAATAAATGTTGTTTTTTATCAGTATTTTGAAATGTTAGAGCTTGTAGGCTAAAAACACAGTTGCAAGTGCTATAAAATGCTTTAAAGGGGTCTCAAATTCTAATTGTCCGGGGAACGCATGAGGTAGAGTCTGATTAAGACTGGGCTGCATTAAGCATTCCATGAAAAAAGCAATTATACATTCAACAAAGTACAACTGTTACAATCTGCTCAACTTTTAATAATAACAAAGACAATAGACACGTTTCTACCCAAAGGTGCTAATTAAATTCATGCAAAAAACTGGAATACCCCATAAAATATTTGCAAGTTAAGCACCGGTTCCATCCAAAGAGCCCAAGAAATTTCTCACTTCCTAATAAACTGGCACCAAATATCAAAAGAAAAATAGAAGTTGCTTCATTAGAAAAAGGCCTTGTTTCGTATATACCGTATTTTTCGCCGTATAAGACGCACTTTTTCTTCCCCAAAAATGAATGCAGAGTGCCGTGGAGTGGAGGGCAGTCACGGGCGTAGGAGAGGCGTAAGAGAGGCCGCGGCTTCGCCTAGCTCCTGTTATGGTAAAAATATACCTTCTCAATTGATAATAAACACTGGAGACCGTTTGAGAGAGAACACAGCAAATGCGGCTATTTATTAACGCATTTCCTACACACGTGTTATCCGCATTGGAAGAAGAACCTCGAGCCTCTCAAACGCCGGAAGAAGAAGAGACCCGTCCTCCATTCTCATTTCAACTTAAAAGCCTCCTCAAGGGGCGGGACCGAAGTTGACGTGTGCTCTTAAAAGTTTCTCAAATTACATTTCTTTAAATGACCACTTAGATGGTAGTATTATATAGGAAAATTCCCATCACACTCCGGAGCCGTCGGCCATATTTGTACACCCGGCAGTGCGCGCTGACGTCATTGCCCATCTCTGCTCGTTGATCCTATCATAGCGCGTAGGACTCCGTGAAGGAGGACATTGTTATAAAATCATTTAAGAAGTGTGGCATTAGTAATGCCTTGGATGGAACAGAAGACAACATCTTATTTGACACCAGTGAGGAAGAAAGTGATGACAATGACTGCGTGGATCTGTCCTTCCTCATTTCTGATAGCAGTGACGAAGAGGAAATATTGGGGTTCGAATAAAAACATTACAGCCTTTTTTGTTACTTTTACTGTTTACTGACTGTTCATGTTACATGTTTGGCATATAATTGTTCTTAAACTGCTGTTAATGTTTACACAGTTGATATAAAATATTTTAGTATTTGGTTCTTTCTTTTTTCTTATCTTCCTCATTTAAAATTGGGTGTGTATTATATGCCGGTGCGTCTTATACGGCGAAAAATACGGTAATAACTTACTCTCGTCCGAGAACAACGAAACCTGTTGAAACCAGGTAGGCCAACAAAAATTTGGGGTGCAATGAAAAATATCTGCTGAAATGTTGGGCTCTCTGAATATATAAGGAGATACTTGAAGAAAAATGGGTTGCATGGTTGAGTTGCCAGAACAAAGCCATTACTGCCACAAAGTAGCCCATTTACAATACGCCAAAAAGCTCAGAGACTTCTGGAACAAAGCTACCAGAAGCGATGAGGCCAAAATTGAACTTTTTGGTCACAACCATAAACGTTACATTTGGAGATGGGTCATCAAGGCCTGTGATGAATGAAACACCATCCATATTGAAGTCAGAGCTTCAAAGGAAGGTTGTGGAGTGGCCATCTCAGTCTCCTGACCTCAATATCATTGAACCACTCCTGGAAGAACTCAAACGTGGAGTTTTTGCCAAGAAGAATGGGCTGGTTTACCAATAGAGAAGATAAAGAACCTCATCGACAACTACCTCAAGAGCCTTCAGGCTGTCGTTGATGTTAAATGGGGGACTACAAAATATCAGAATCAGAATGAGCCTTATTGCCAAGTAGGTTTTCCACATACAACAAATTTGCTTTGGTGACAGACTGAGGCAGCCATCTGCTGCGCCAACTTGTAAAGAAAGAAACAGAGAAGGTAGCTAAAAAAAGAGCCTATTCCGCACTGTCCTTCAAAGGGCAGTTTGGAGCAGATTAAAAAAAGCCATTGCATCAAGCACATATAGACAATACAGGGGAGCAACTGCAGTCAGCAGCCGACATTTTCCTGCAGCCATAACAAGCGCCGTACTCATGAGCTCAACAGAAAAATATTAAAAGCTGGAGTGTGTAAACTTTTGATCAGGGTTATGTGGAAAGTTTCCATTTTAACAAGAGTAAACACAGTAGTTTGACATCAAATGGCTTCACCCAAATTTGAGCGGGGATAAAGTGTTTGTATTATCATTCATATTTAAGCGCCAAGAAATCCAAAAATGTAAACTTTTGAGCACAATTCGTTCAGAAGCTTCTCATTGCTTCTCTCATCTTTGCTTGGCGTCACATTCTGTTTTCATGAGCAGATTGAACTGTTGGACACCGTGGCCTTGAACTTGCACAGAATAGACAAAGATGTCCAGCGCTGTGACCGCAACTACTACTACTTCACGAGCAACAATCTGGAGAAACTGCGGAACATCATGTGCAGGTCAGTGGAGGACAGCATGGATTGAGACTTAATGAATTTCAAATGAGCCTGTCTGGAAGATTCATTAAAATATAAATCAACTCTGAATCGTCTGAATCTTCTCTGTTCTCTGATCCAGTTATGTTTGGGAACATTTGGAGATCGGCTACGTTCAAGGCATGTGTGACCTTCTTGCCCCCCTGATGGTTATTCTGGATGATGGTGAGTGAGATGGTGAACCTGAGATGAACATCTCAGTGACTTTTATATATCCATGTGTATTACGAGATATGGAATGAAACTCATTTAAAATACGTCGTAATCCCTCTTTAAATACACACACACAGATTTGTTACTTAAGTACTTAGAACTCTATTCAGCAACATGTGGTAACCCTATCTACAGAGTGCTTGGCATACAGCTGCTTCACTCATTTGATGAAGAGGATGAGTCAGAATTTCCCCACCGGAGGTGCCATGGACACCCACTTCGCCAACATGAGGTCACTCATACAGGTGACATGACACGTGAACTTTTCCTCTCTTCACTGAGATGAGATTGATCTGCATGGTAGGGGCAGTATATGCAGTAACAAGCTTTTTGTCTTCTAGATCCTTGACTCAGAGTTGTTTGAGCTTATGCACCAGAATGGCGATTACACCCACTTCTACTTCTGCTATCGGTGGTTCCTCCTGGACTTCAAACGAGGTACCAACACTAAAAATAAAAAGTCTGTGGATACTGAGTTCCTTGACTGTTGAACTTCCTATTTGTGTGTGTTCCTTACAGAGCTGCTTTATGAGGACGTATTTGCGGTTTGGGAGGTCATCTGGGTTGCTCCTCGAATCTCTTCAAAGCATTTTGTGCTGTTCATTGCTCTGGCTTTAGTCGAGGTCTACCGGGACATTATCCTAGACAACAATATGGACTTCACTGACATCATCAAGTTTTTTAATGGTGAGAGAACCCAAGAAAAAACTTTGCTTATATTTTGAAAGACAGATTAGAAAAACAGATGGATATTAGGGTTCCATTTCTCATTTGCATTCAAAAATTCTTTACACCATTATAGTAAGTATTACTGACTGTCAGAATCCAAATTGTTAGAATATTTTTCTCAAGCTTTTTGTTGTTATGCCATCCTGAACTTTTTTTTTCTTTCTAAAAGCACTGTGGGTGAAATCGTGAATTGAGGTAATTTTCAGGTTTTTTACTGCATTAAAAACTTCTTTAAATTATTGCAGTAAGTATTATTGACTGTCAGATTCCAAATAATACGAATATTTTACTGTTGTATTTTTGAGCTATTCCATCCAGAACTTGGCTTTGTAGGGGAAAATGCATTTAGTGTTAGCTACTCCCAAAAAGTGTGTGTTTGGTACATTTTTAAAGTCACACTTCTCCTGGATGCGTTCAAAAACTTTACATTATTATAGTACGTATAGTCTTGACTGTCAGAATCCAAATAATACGAATATTTTACTGTTGCATTTTTGAGCTATTCCATCCAGAACTTGGCTTTTCTGGAAAAGATTTATAAAATGACTTAAACAGTTTGAACCATGAAACGTGTTCATAAACCAGACATGCAACATATGGAAAATGTCAGCCTTCTGAATCACTCCGTTGCTCTTTTCAGAAATGGCAGAGCACCACGACGTGCAGCACATCCTGCGAGTGGCCCGTGAGCTCGTACACAAGGTACAGACCCTCATCGAGAACAAGTGAGAAGTGGAGGAGCTCCACAGAGTTCCCACTTGTTCACCTTCCCAGCAGCCCAAGGGCTCCCGGCTGCCACCGATCTGCCTCCGCGTCCTGACTCTTGTATCGCTTGCCTGCCACAGAATGCCGTCGTGGTGTGGGAGCCTGACGTTGTCTGCATGCACGTGGTGTTTGAGCACACTGTGACCTGAGGTTTTCTCCCTTTCCTGCCGTACGCGCCTCTAGCACACACACGCCACACTTACGTGGACTTTCAGTACTGCCTTTCGATGAAACGAGACGCCTCGTACTGCCTCTCATTAGTTTCTTCTACCCGTCAAATGGCTGCTAAATGTGCGTGTTCCACTCGGTGACTGTGGAGTGGTGGTTTGGTGTCTGTAGATGAGCACAGGTTTCAAATCGTTGTCAGCGACCTTAAATAATATTCAGCCACGAAGAAGTCGTCGAAAAAGTCAGTGACCAAAAGGACTGTGCCAATAACCTCATGCTAGTATTTATGAGACTTGTTTTACTGTTTCTGACCATTTTTTTATGTGAGGAGAATGATAGTAAAAGTCGGACTAAAAGTTGTTGATGTTGCCTTTGTAACGCACACTGCAAACACGAAAAGCTCACAGCACTCAAAACGTTTGTGGGAACCTGTTACTTTATTTGAGTTGATGAACCGTACATTTTAAGGAAACAGATTTCATAAATGTAAAGAAGTATGTCAGCTCCAGATTTTGAGCTAGTTACCTTCCATTGGTGTAACCCACCTGTGCGCTTTAGAACCCTGTATCCCTGACCAATCTTTTAAGAAAACGACTGATTCATGTCCGCAGTTTACCCTCTGCACGCTGCGGCACGTGTGCCAATCTCACCAGCTGCTTTGAATTAAGTAGGAATGACACGACCCAACTATTGTTAAATTTTGATTTAAACAATTAATGTGTAGGTTTCAAAAAGGTTATTAGCTCTGATATTTTTTGGGTTGTAAATGAACATTGCTAGAGTTATGACTCATAGTTTCATTTAACAATGTGAGCAAATGATTGAAACGTTCAGTTTCATTTTACAGACAAACAAAATTGGTGCCATCAGTGCCACCTAGAGGTAAAAGAAGGAATTACTCTCGGAAGTACAAGACCTGTGAGATGGCTTGAGTTATGGTAGGTTTAGGTTTTGTGTCTTTACAAAATCCTTTGTACTTTTTTTAGGTATTTTTATGTTATCTGAACATTTTTGTTTTTTGTTATAAAACATAAAAACTGTTTTTTCACATTTTTAATTTAAAACACAGTAAAAAAAAAACATTTAATACTCGGAATTGTATTTTTTGTACAATTTCAGGTTTGCTCTGGAATTTTTATGTAATGTATTGAAAAAATATTTATAAAATAAAAAGAATGATATCAAGTAAAGCCAAAAAATTGTTTTAAAGAAAATTTATCAGAGCAAATTGTAAAGTAGTAAAAAAAATGCTCAAAAAAGCCCCAGACTTTTAAGAGTTAACTGTAATCTCAACCCTACCGTTCCCTCTTCTCATGCACTTCCGGTAAAAAAATATTGTCACACAAATAAAGGCGTAATGCCAAACTAATAGCAATTACAAGCTTTTAGGCACCTTTGGTGCTCCAGACCTAAAAAAAACACACATAATTTCTAAATTACTGTACTTGAAATTTTGTTCCTAAGAGAAATGTTCAAATTTAGCCAACGTAGCCATTTTCCCTCTCTGGCATCAAGTAACTCATTGGCATAGCGCATTAATATCACAAGGTTTCAGGTGTGAATGAGAAGTAGGTGTAATACATTTGGTGTTATTGCTCTCACTCTCTAATACTGATACTAATCAATGCAAGTTCAGCATGGCACCTCAAGAACTGATACAGAAATGAATTTGTCATTTTTTTTGTAATTTTTACTTAAAAGTTTGGTTCATCAACTTAAATGAAAGAAAAGATATCAGTTTCCACAAAAGTTTTGGGCACTGGAAGCCTTCTCTGGTCTGCAGTGAACAGGGGTTGGACAGTGAAACTGAAACACTTGGTTTAACGTGCCCTGAAGAGCAGTGTTCAAGTCGTAACACCATGAATTTCGATCCCCAACTCTACTGTGCAGGATATTCTTCCACCACTTTGTACAGGTGTAGAGATCTGAAATGTTGTGGTGATTTGGAAAGATTATAGAACAACAGTATCAAAATATTCATAAATATTAAAAAATGTTGTGTTCCATAGTGTTTCAGTTTCATTGTCCTCCTTTTGTACTGTATATACCAACCTGCGTCCATTTTGCACTTTGAACCTGCGACACCCTTGATGCTCCGAGAAGACAGGAAGTGAAGGGGTTGAGGTATGTCAGGGCTCATTATTCTTCCCTCTGCATCCCAAACTCTGGAAAGCTTCCAGGCTCTACCATGAGTTGGTAAACTGCTTCCACATTATGAGACCAGTGCAATGACAAACTAGTCTAAAGCATGTCCCATTTCAGATGCTGCTTTGTTTCGAGTGTTACCTTTATTCGTGTTTTCTCATACTTTCAAAATGTTGCAGGCTGTTAACCGTACACTTTTAATTCTTCAGCATTTTAAAGACGTATATGACAATGAAGTGTTTTTAATGGCTCACAATGTACATTTTGGCTTTTCATCACGGTTTAAGAAAACAGAAAATCAAAAACACTTCCTTTTAGGGGTGCCTAATGTAAGTTCTGGTTTGTAACATGACTCCGAGGTCAAAATGAGCCAACCGTAGCGTTTCTCAGCTTGTTTCCTTACTTTGTAGAAATAGATTTGGGCATTGTGAACATCTGGTGTGGATCTGGGATGAAAACTACTTTATCAGACCCTGAATATT
Source organism: Danionella cerebrum (assembly GCA_007224835.1). Classification (NCBI taxonomy): domain Eukaryota; kingdom Metazoa; phylum Chordata; class Actinopteri; order Cypriniformes; family Danionidae; genus Danionella; species Danionella cerebrum. The sequence goes on from SRMA01024151.1 coordinate 44,445, forward strand.
CAGAATCGTTGACCAGTCAGAGCAATAGTCATTTTATTTTAAAACTACAATGTTATATAGTATATATATATATATATATAATGATATAATAGTGAAAATCAATTAATAGAATAAAGATTAGAAAAACATTGTGAATTTTTAAGGGGATTGTGATGACAAACCTTAGGATCCCACCCATTTCTGACCAGTATCATCTCTGCACCAGAAAGTGATCGTTTAGCCCCAAAGGGTCATCAAACAGAGTAGGGGACAGGAAAGGGGCGGGATCAGCTGTATCTCAGGATTATGACTATATTTACAATACCATCACCAAATATACTTTAGTACGTTAAACTCAAATCAATTTGTGAGAAATGGGGATCTGATGAGGGCTTTGAAGATTTTCAAGTAAAATTCCAAAATTACAATTTTTATTGTCACAAAAAATTTCCAGTAATATTTGTTATTATTTTTTCAAACTATCATTTTGCTGACTCATGAAATCAGACTTTAACAATTATTAAATAAGACATAAATGGACATTTAATTTAATAACACTCTTCTGTTTTGTCTTCCTAACTGATTTTTTTAATATAATACTGAAAATGTTCTATTGCATCACATCCTGAGAATGGATACGTGATATTAAATAAAAAAAAAATCAGATATTGTTCTTTCAACCGAATATAATAAAACCCGATGCAACAGGATTTTGTTTTCATCGTCATGTTCATGCCTCGTCATTATTACACAGCTTTAAATGAATGGAGACACAACAATGTTAATTCTTTTCTCTGTAATTATGACACAGCATGAAAATGGCAAATAAACAAAGTTCAAAGTTGAAAATTATTATTTTATTTCACTATATAAGCCCCACAATGAGATTCTCAGAATTTGTGGAACCAGCTAAAAACATTCGAGTTGACTTTTTGTTTCTTATTAAGTAAAAAAACACAAAGTCATAGTTCGTGAACAAATATATTTATAATAAAATTAAATAAATTTTAAGGTACCATTTAAAGGAATCAAGTGTTTGTTAGTTGCACAGGCTTTAACATCAGTGTAGCATTAGTTTGCTACGGGGTTTATAGTCAACCATTCGGTCCTTGAGGTTTCTCGGCTTGGTCTCAATATCGTACTCAAAATTAAACTTTTTATTTGATAAATGCACAGCACTATTCAACCTTACTAATTTTCTTTAGTGCAGATTAACAATTTTTATTTTAATTTTAATCATTTTCAAGTGAGAGTAAAATTATTCCCAAAAATGATATATTTGAAAGTGAAAGCAAAAATGTTTAAAAAATTTTAAAGATGCCAAAAAAAAAAAAAAAACACTCTCAAAAACATTCTTAAAAAAAAATCATACTAAATTTTCCGGTAGAAGCATGTCTGTGAATTGAGGAATATATTGCAGTCATCTGGAAATTTTCGAATATTTTTTTACTCTTAATAATTTGTGAATTTTGTTTTTTACATTTCCTAACTCAATTTTGTACATTTGAACTGAAGCAGACAAATTCGGATAATACTGAGAATTTTATCTCCATAAAATCCTTCCTCAAAATCCCAATGGCCACTGGTCTGTGTTCCCTTGAGTAAGTGAGAGTCCCATCAATCCTTAACTTCCACCAGGACTTCATGCACCAAACATCTGTCTCCTTCATTCATGTAACACCAAACTACATCTCAAGACTGTTGAAATGCTGTAGAAACCATTTTTTCATAAGTTCTCTGTGAAACATTTACCCCATTCCATATGATTCCTTACGTGTAAATATGGAGAGACCTGGATTTTAGGAGCACGGCAGAAACTTGAGAGCTGTACAATCTGAATGTGGGAAACGATTCTTACTCGTCGACTGTTATGTCCCTCATCGTTGTGCACTTGGTTCTAACAGGCTGAATTCACATCAGTGTACATTTCTATTCGGACACAAGCACCAAAATGAAATGTGTTTTGCAAGGGATGTATCATTATCCTTGAATGTACATGTACTACGGAAAAGGTTGCTCTTTAAAATTAAAACATTTTCATATTCAGACAAACTGTTGTCGAAAAGCACCACACAGTGAATCACTTGTATTGAACTAATAAAAGGGAATGTTATTTTAGTATTTCTAGAATGCATTTTTATAAAGCAAGTTTGAATAAAAATCTAAAAAGTATTTTTTTTAACAGAATATTTCTCCTGGAATAAAAATTCTGCTCATCTAAGAAAAGTAAAGAAAACTGAGCAGTTTTACTTTTATAAAACTAAAGAGATACTTCTCTTTTTTATTTTAGATATTCAAATACAGACAAGATTTATATTTCGGTTAGTGCCTTGAATAAAAGAATGTAAAAAAACAGCTGGTTAATATTATTAGACATATAATCATTAACTTAAGTATTTAAACTGCGGATTTAATCTGAGGATTAGAGTCTTGTAAAATAACAAGCGCTGTCATCGTGAGAAAGACTAAAGAGTTTGTACTTGGAATTGTGAATGTTCATGAAGAAAGAGATGGATGCATACGTTTATCAAAGTGGTCTCAAATGCAGTGAGAAGCATCATCAAGAAGTTTAAAGAGACCAACACAGTGGAGAATGAGGTTATCCACTACAAGGTTACCTTATATTGATGCACATTGGAGATGTCTCCCTTGGTCTGATGAGACAAAGCTGGAGCTTTTTGATCATAGAGATGTTGCATATACAAAAGGGAGAGGCATTCAACCCCAAGAACAATGTTCACACAGTGAAGCATGGTGGTGGAAGTATAATACTGCGGGATGTTTCAGAGACTTTAAATAGACTTTGAAAGACGACCTCAGACAGTCCGCAAGAAAACCTGGTTTGGATCAAAATTTTGTCTTCCAGCGCGATAATGACCTAAAGCAAACCAGATTCTTTCTGGTGATGAAACTAAAATGAAAACCTTGTGGTTTGTCCCAGACTAACTAATCTGGAGAAACTTCAGAGATCTGCTCAGGAAAAGATGGGCTAATATTCTTCAGGAGACATGTTTGAGACTTCCTGAATAAACTATATTTAACATGTTTATGAAATATTATTTCTGTGAAGCAAAACTTGGTCATTTTTATTTATTTTAAATATTCAACTAAAAGTTAATTTGCCCGATCATTTTTATTTTGGAACGGGTCACGGTACAGGAGCCAAAAGAGGAAAGCACAGTTAAGAGTCATAGCCATGTTTCCATCCAATTTATGCATTAAACTAGAATGTGAATAAAGCGCCGTCAACGAGTCCAAGAGAACAAAGTAGTCACTTCCTGATAAACTGGCGGCAAATATCTCAAGAAAATTGGGAGGTTGCTGCACTAGGAGAAGGCTTTTTGTTGTTATTTTAAAACATGAGTCTTGGAACACGTAGACAAAACACAGAACGTGGAGTTTGGTCATCTTGCTTTTGAAGGCGGGAGACAGTTCTAGGACGTGATGATCCCGAACCACTTGAAGACAGATTTGGCAAAGCAACATTTCAAATGTATAATTCTCTCTAGGCACATTTTCGGACATCTTGGAATATTTTTTAAATCTGATATTTCAAAATGAGCATAAAAGTATACGCTTATAATCTCTCCAGCACGGACTCAGTCTTTCCCTGACCTCTTATTGGAAAGATAAGCCTAGAACATCTCAATTTGAAGGCATTCAGATCCTCGAACCACCTTTACTGTATTATCCTACAGAAGTAGTAGTGGTGGAAGTCCATTATGGGATTAGATTTGTGTACAAACCAAACTTTTGCAAATATTTTCAATAAGCTGCCAATCACAATAAGAGCGAACCACTCTGAAGCTAAATATTTCAACAATAACCTTGTTAATGTATGCTGACTTTATTGATATATACATTGAGCTACTAAGGCTCTGTAAATTAACCACTTGGGACCCACCTAGAAACTAGTTTGATCCCACTCTGAGCTCATGCGGCCACCATGGAACCTGTGGACAAACCCACTTGGGACCCCTATTTGCAGCCTACTCTTTATCCATGTAGCTTTCGATTAGTAATTTTGCGATTTTTATGATTAATATGAAAACAATGTACAACTTTGTATATTTAAAAAAGCAAAACTCTACTTTGATTTTAAAATTTTTATTGTGATTTTTGTCATTGTGATTTTTTTATAAATTTTTGGCACAAATCTCACTCCATAGTCTATAGCCAGATGGAGAAAACACATCTCATGTTCTTGTCTTGTAGCACGTGGCGCAGTGGATAGCACAGTTAGAAGGTTGTCGGTTCGAGGCTTGCCGGTGACCTTTGCATGTTCTCCCCGTGCTTGGGGGAGGGGGGTGCTCCGGGTTCCCCTCACAATTCCAAAAACATGCGGTTAGGTTAATTGAATAATCTAAATTCCCCCTTAGAAGTGAATGTGTGAGTGAATATTGCACTGCGATGGACTGGCGACCTGTATAAGGTGTACCCCCGCCTCTCGTCCAATGTGTGCCAGCACCTGCGGACCCCTGTGACCCAGAAAGGGAAAAGGTCATGACCGTAGGTTAGAGCCGGAACATAGATTCATCAAAGATCTACCCTAAGCTATGTTTAAAAGTGCTAACCCCAGAACACTAGCACTGTTTATCTGGCGTAACCACTAGAGGGAGCCACAAGCACATGAAAACCACATACCCTTCCCCTTCTCGTATGAGCTTCAGACACCATTTGCCCTCGGAGCTTGGGATTTATTATTTCATCAAGAGAAACAAAAGAGTACATAATTATGATTTACAATCAAGTACAAAAATAACAATAATAAAAACAACGAATGAGAGCGATGTGCGCTTCAGTAAACAGAGCTGCTTGACACACGCACGCGCACGCACACACACACACACACACACACACACACATTTATCTGGCACATCATTCAGTACCCCAGGAATTGCACATTTCACAGGCATCAAAATCAAACCCCACATTAAAACAGCGGCTTCTAAAACTAGCGCTCCTCCATAAATATTCCCCCTTGAAATCACTGTATTTTCTTACAACAGAATCACAGGTTTTTTTGTAGCTAGGAAATGGGCAGAAAGTTTAAAAGAAAGGCTAAATTCAGAACAGCAATGACATTCTTAGGCCACAATTCTTACAGTACAACATCAAAGGCCAAGACTTTCGATGTACAGAGGCCTGTCTTTGTATCTCGGTATTCCCACGCTTAGAGGTCCCAGCATCGCGGGGAGACCCAAGTCCATCATTGACTTCTTCATTTGAATGCTGAAACAAATTATAACAGAAAAAACAAATACAATTTTTGATTACTTTGACAAGCATTGGTATTGGTAGAAGTAAAGATTTATTTCAGCATTAGGGCTTCAACGACAAGCCTGTTCTGCCGTCCAAAAACTTTATAAAAGTATGGAAACCCATCTGATCAAGGATTTGAAGACTCAAATTTGGCAGCCATTGAAGTAGATTCAAAGTAGAAGGGTGCAAAGAGATGAGGTGTGGGAATAGCAAATATGCCCCAAATGGCTAACTAACAAGTATTAATTAAAAAATAAAAAAGTCCATTTATCTATCTATTTGTCTCTCGGACATTTAGAGAACATTTCATTGGAGGCGTGCATACTTTAGAGCTTCACGATGAGACTGATTGCCTCAGTTCAAACTCAACTAGGCCTAGGGAAACGCTGGCCTGTATTTTTCTTATTTCGGTTGCATCTAAATGGAGCTTGAGTCCCATGATTCACATAAAGGCAGGTTAAATTAAGGCATTTCCACTATAAGTGTAAAACAAAACAAAACCATTAAAACTCTTTGGAAAAGAGAAATGAACAGTGGCAAGCAAACTCGAGATACGAATGCTTCACAATACGAAAAATCCAAGATACGCAAGATCTCTCGAGAATTATTTTGCTTCAGGATATGAAAACAATTCCAAGATACGAAAAACACAATCCAAGAAATCGAGAATTGCGTACTACATTGCGACACGTGACTGCAGGAAACTCACTAACAGTTCTGCTCTCCTATCCGCTTGTTAAGTGCGGCGCTTCTGGGTCCTAGTGCTCAAATGTCCAGTTAACAGACAATGGTAAAAGGCGCTGAAACTTTGATCAAAAATGCTTTAAATCGGTTTTAAATCAAGCGAAACATTATGTGCAGATTACCAATAATGTGTCGTAATAAAGGTTGGAGTCCAGGTGTCCTAAAGGATTTTGGTTTTGTATTGTTGTTCGTAATTCGTGAACACACATCACCTCACTCTCAAGGTAAGGTTTCGCATTTGTGTACATAATATGTATAGATTTAAGGATTGAAAAAAAACTTTACTTGATTTTTTTTCGTCATTAAACTGTTGTTTCTGAGAGCCATTGCAGGGATTAGGTATTTTACTTATAAAACTTGCAAAAAAATTCAGGATACAAAGGCCACCCTGGAACGGAATAATTTCATATGTTGAGGTATAACTGTACTGTGATCGTGGTGGTAGTAACAGCAGATGTAGCTATAGAAACAGGAAGCAGTGGCAGAAGCAGCAACAGAAATAGTAGTAGACACAGTAGTAGTGCAATTATTAGCAGTTATAATGGAAGAAAGAAGAGCAGCAATGGAAGATGCAAAAGTACCAGTTGATATATTAGAAGTACTGATAATAAAAAAGTACATTTAGCCGTAGAAGTAGTAATAACTGTAGCTACAGTTGTTGCTGCCATAGAAAGAACCGGAAGTAGTAGTAAGTAAAGTTGGTAGTAGTAAAAGTAGTATTCGCAGCTGGAGTGACGTGGAATACTAGAAGAAGTAGAAATAATAGATAGCGCAATAGATGCTAACATTGAACGAGAGTTTGCCATGAAGTCACAAATAAAGTTACATTGTATTTTGTGTTTAATTTCAAACACAATTTTGTAATTTAAAAAAAGAATAACAGTCCTTACTACAGCACGATTATTATTACTAATATTATTATTAGCAGAGTTATAATGTGTTTTGAAAAATTTCTTTGTTATCTGCAGATTGATTTTAAATAGGGGTGAAAAAAAAATCACTTTCAATCGTTAATTGATTTTTTGAGAAATACCGCCCAGCTCTAAGTAGTCGTAGAAGCAAAAAAGTTGCAGCAGTTGAAGTGAAGTAGTAGCAGTAGATCCCATAGCAGTAGTAATAGCAGTTGGAGCAGTAGCGGCAGAAACAAGGGCTAGATGGCTAAAGTTTGCACATAAAATTGATGTCGGCTTGTAAAAGTGCTGTTTAAAAGCCAACGTCACTTTCAGTCAAATAAACCGACCCCCATGTTTCTACGATTTTCCAAAGCCGAAATAGAGATATCCCAAATTGGTTGCTAAGGTAAACAACCTGGTTGCTATGGGGGGTGGTCAGTGACAATACAATGTTGCCTGCAAGTAATAGATATAAACCAACATCCAAGTCTCTATCATTTACCAAGGTTGAGATAGGGTTCAGAAAATTTGGTTGCTAGGGTAAACAGTTTGGTTGCTAGGTAACGTCCAGATTTCTCAGTGATTTTTAGTCTTGAAAATATTTTCATATTTCGCACAGTGCTTGGTATTTTCTTGCACAGACAGAACCTCTACAAGTGTTGTGAGCTTGAAGGTTCGAGATCCGTGACCGTTTGGCAAAATTCTACCCTATTTTAAGTCAAAGAAAAAATTCTCAGCACTCTCAGCGATTTCCCAAGTTGAAGCATGTTAAGGAGCAGTTAATGTAGTAACAGTAGATAAAGTAGGAGTACTGCAATGAAAAACTCACTTGTATGGATGAAGCCCAGGTCCTCTCCTTCTAACTGGGGTTTGGCTTCTCTGGAGATTTCTGAAGCTGTGATGAGAGAAACATCTGTTACACATCTGCACACACAGAGCTGCACAGTGTAGATTGATGTTGATGAATTAATGGATGACCACTTCATTTCAAGTATTCAATCGGTCAGGGTTTTCAACTCTTTCAAAACAATTTAGCAAATTGTCGATAGAACTTCATAGAAACCAAGCTAAATGTTCTAAACCAAGGAGACGTTCAAAGTGTTTTCGTTTCAAATCGGTTTCAAAAAAGCTCCATATCATCTGTCCAGTAGGGGCAGTGTTTGGGTCTCATGGTGGGACCTTACAACTGGATAGACACAAGGTTGAAGATAAGGCTACAGGACGAGTGTGATTTGATCAAAAAGGAATCAAAATGAAGACATGAGATCAGAGGAGACAGCAGGACACCTGATTCGGTCCACCAGAGCTATGATCAGAAATGACATGAAGAGCAAGGAATCGGTATGAGTGGAAGCAGGTGAAGATCCACATTATTACTGACACATCAAAAGAAAAACAGGAAGAACAAAAAGCCAATCATGAAGAGCTTAGGACAGGCGGAGCATCTTCCATACCTGCGTTTGTTCTTTAAGAAAATCAGGTAGCTGAAATTCACCCTTAAAGACCTGGAAAAACAGAGAGCTGGTTTTAGATAACCGTGTCTTTCCACACACTGCTTCATTTCAATCAATCTTTGTGCCATCTATAAAAGGCTGGTATGTGCCTTCAGAAGCAGGAAACCCGAATGAAAAGTCTGCTGTTGAACAGATTCCTCTCTTGTGAACTGCTCCGGTAAGATATTGTGTGTCGCTTCCCAGGGTTTCCAGCTTCAGTACATTCACACGCTTTATCCAGGGATGAAAGACTGAGTGAAAGAGAGTGAGGGATTGAAAGGGAGTCAAGACTGGTGACACATCTACTGAGCTGGATTTGAAAAAGTTGGTATCGAGTTTATCTCTGAGTGCCACTGGAGACCTGACAAAAAACACCTTTGGTGATGAAGTCTCAACATAGATCATTAAAGATCATTAAGAGTCAAACAGTGAGGAAAATAAGTATTTGAACACCTGAGAAAATCAATGTTAATACTTTTTGGATTTTGGCTCACTCCTCCACACAGATCTTCTCCAGATCATTGAGGTTTCTGGGCTGTCACTGAGACACACAGAGTTTGAGCTCCCTCCAAAGGTTTTAGGTCTGGAGACTGGCTAGGCCAATCCCAGAACCTTGACATGCTTCTTACGAAGCCACTCCTTTGTTCTCCTGGCTGTGTGCTTCGGGTCATTGTCATGTTGGAAGACCCAGCCCTGACCCATCTTCAGTGCTCTAACTGAGCGAAGAAAGTTGTTCCCCAAAATCTTGCAATACATGGCCCCGGTCATTCTCTCCTTAATACAGTGGTGTTGTTGGGATGGTACTCATCTTTCTTCTTCCTCCAAACACGCTTAGTGGAATTATCACAGAGTTGTATTTTGGTCTCATCTGACCAAATGACTTTCTCCCATGACTCCTTTGGATCATCCAATGGTTGTTGGCAAACTTAAGACTGACCTGGACGTGTGCTGTTTTAAGCAGGGGAACCTTCTGCATGATTCCAAACCATGGCGTCTTAGTGTATAACCACAGTAACCTTGGTAACGGTGGTCCCAGCTCTTTTCAGGTCATTGACCAACTCCTCCCGTGTAGTTCTGAGCTGAATCCTCACCTTTCTTAGGATCAATGAGACCCCACGAGGTGAGATCTTGCGTGGAGCACCAGTCCGAGGGAGATTGACAGTCATGTTTAGCTTCTTCCATTTTCTAGTGAGCGCTCCAACAGTGGAACTTTTTTGCTGCTTGGCAATTTCCCCGTAGCCCTTTCCATCCTTGTGGAGGTGAACAATTTAGTCTCTGGTGTTTTTGGACACCTCTTTGGTCTTGGCCATGGTAGTAGTTAGAGTCTTACTGGTTTTATGGGGTGGACAGGTGACTTTATCTCAAAAAGATGCATCAAATGTAGGATAATAATTGGAGTGGAGGTGGATTTTTTTTTAAAGGTGGACAAACAGGTCTTTTAGGGTCATAGCGTATAGACAGGTGTTCAAATATTTATGTCACTTTATCATGCAAATAAATAGTTTACAAAAATCATAAATTGTGATTTCTCTTTTTAGGTCATGTCTCTCACAGTGGACGTGCATCTATGCTGAAAATTTGTGGGAGAACTTGCAAAATAGCAGGGTTTTCAAATACTTATTTTCCTCACTGTATATAAGACAGTTTTTTATATCCAACAAATATATATCCAAAATATTGTGAATATTCGCAAAGGTTTGGAGACAAACAGCAGACATAAGTTTGCTATGCAGAAATAATGACACAGGAGCATAGAACAACATCTCTTCCCACTCTTCAGTAATGAGAAAAATAGAGGGAGCTCAGGTTTTATGCTACTGAGACCCCTGCACAGACCCAGCCTATCAGATGCATTTAGGTTCAGAGCTCCAGGAACACGTTGGTGGAAAAACTGACAAAGCTGCCGAGACGGAGAAAACTCCACTGGAATGTTTATATTCAGCCCTCCTGACTTTATCAGCAAGCGCACATGATGAACAGCATGCTAAAAGTCTATAAATATACACACAGCAATGCGTCAACTAATCGTCAGAGTGATACAATTATTACAAATAAAAAGACGCCTTGCAGCGTGAATAATTCAAAGTCATCCCAAGATTAAAAATACTCTCATTAAGCACAAATGGACTAAAACAATTTCATTTAGTTTGCTACAACTCGATCCTAAGCGTGTTAAACAAACATCCTGTAACTGAAAAAAAAAAAAAAGAGTTTCTACTCACTGAGTCAGAATGAGGCTTGAAATGGGAGCAAAAACCATCGACTTTTATATTTAGACCTAATAAAAAAGGAGATTCTACTGAAACATCTGAGATTCAGATGGGTGGTCTGGTTAATCCCTAATGGAAGCTCACAGTGCTGTCAGCAGAGAGCTGCAGATGAGTCTTAGAGGGTAGACAAGCTCGCTGACTGATCTGAAGAACCACCAGGCATGACCTCCCGCTACTAGTTTGCCCAAAATCTTGGAGGAAAGATTTGGTGAAGCATAGTAAAATGAGAAACCACATAGGTTTGACCAGATCTGTAAAATGAGTAAAATGAGAAACCACATTGATTTCACAACCACACTCTTTCTCAAAAAATCATCACAGATCTGGTCAAACCTATGTGGTCAAAGCGAAGGAGTGAAGTGTGCTACACCACACCAAGGTCATGACTTTTTTCATGTTCTCTTCTCATGCTGATTTTGAAAATGGACATTAACACGTACAATATTGTCACCAACCATATGCACCCCCTAGAAACCAACCCAATGGAAAGAGAGATGGTTGTGTTGGACTAATTGCATTTTGCTGGTTGAGCGATGCTGACTGGGTGTGGTTGGTTGGTGGCTGCTGAATTGGGAAGGCTGGTTGAAAGAGGCTAGTTTGGGGAAGGCTGGTTGGTGCTATTGGTTGGATGAGGATGGGAGGGGGGGATGGTTAGGCATAGCTGGTTGGTTGAGGCTGGTAGAATCAGGTTTGTTGTGGGTGGGTGGATGGGTAAGGATGGGCAGCTGGTTAAGGTGTAGCTGGTTGAGTCAGGGTTGTTGTGGTTGTCTCGTTTAAAGAGGCTGGTTGGGGGTAGCTAGTTTAAAGGAGGCTGGTTGTCGTAGCTGGTTGGTTAAAGCTGCTTGGAACAGCTGGTTGAGCCAGGGTTGTTGTGGGTGGCCGGTTGGAGGTGGCAGGTGCGGCTAGCTAGTTTGAGGGAGGCTGGTTGGCGTAGCTGGTTTGGTAAAGCTGCTGGTTTTTCCAAGTAAAGCAATATTTCCAAAAGCATGCTGATTAATAATCCAGAGCATCAACAAGAGGCTAGTTGGGGGCAGCTGGTTGGGGGAAACCAATTCGCGAGGAGGTTGGTTGGGTAAGGCTGGCTGGCTGGGTGAAGTGGTTTCCGGGAGGCTGATTGGGGCCGGCTGGCTAGGGATGATTAGTTGGGGGCAGCTAATTTTGGGGAGGCTGGTTGGGGCAACTGCCGGCTATTTTGGAGAGGCTGGTGGTGTGAGGCTGATAGGCTAGCATTGATTATGATAAAACCGATAATCTCAATGAGTCCATGAACTCAGCAACTCTATTTATCTGTTCTAGTAACGTTTAAATCATGTGAAAGTTCATTAAAGGTTTAATACAGAGCGATAAAAACATAAATTCAAGTGTATTTTCTAAATAAACAAACTGTTTACAGAAAACACTACTTAAAAATCCAGAAGGGCCAACAAGATGACCCTGTTTGATGTTTATACGAGTCCTTTGATAAATTGACGTATGTAGACATTTTAAAGAGTTTGGATGTTACACATCTTGAAATTTTATTATTTCAATACATTAATCACACAAAGAGAACACCCAAAATAAAAATAATATTATGAGATCATTATGTACTTGACTAAACATTTTGTAAAAGTTATCATATATCTCTAATCACACAAAATAGCCCCAGAGAATGTATTTCTAGTTATATAATAAACAGGTCCTGGCCTACTTTCTACTCAACAAAGTGACAGATTACTCTGGATATCTGAGCCAGACCTCCAAACCAGTTAAACAACCATCTCCACATGGTGGCACTAGCCATGCTGCTGAGAGCAACATATTGATCTTAATATCAATGTCCCAACATGAATCAGACCAAAGCAGAAGTCAGTTAATAGGTATTGATTGTGGCTTTGGAAATGATTTAAAATGTAATCTTTCACAGGAGGCGATGACAGACCAATTAAAGGGTAGAAAAGCTCTTTACAGAGCAGCAGTTTTGTCTTGGGAGTCAACATCTGAATAAAAACACTACAAATATTTGATGAGAATAGAACGTTGAAACTTGGTGAAAAAGCAGATATAGCAATAATAAGCAACACAATAATAAGTAAGCTATTTTTAAAGTTTTCAGTTCGGTGTGTCGTCTGAGCCAGTACAAGCAAAAAAAAAAAAAAAAAGATAATGTGATTCGTAGTTTTAACATTTTGTTTATTGCACAAAGTTTTCCGCCATTGCTTCACAATCATTGCAAGGTCTTGAAAAAAAGCTGCTAGAGGTTGCCTTTATGGTTGCCCTTGACTCCGAGTTCATCGAATCTTTTCTACAGGTCAGTTTTTCCTCAGATGAGCTCCAGTCTTAAAGTTCAACCATGTTACCAAGGAAACCCATTTACAGAAAGCTTTGAAAAAGCCTGAAAGCCTATTTCCACAGCTATACAGTTACTGTGAAGAAATGGCAAAAAAACTTAACATTTCTGTGCATAAAATAACCCACAGTGACCTACTTGCATTAACGACAGCAGTGAAGGTGTCTAAAGATTAATTATTCTAAAACCAGGACAGTTGCAGAGGGAAAACCATGCGTTTATTCAAGTAATTTATGAGCCTAAATCCTCCTCCGTAATACATTTTCTCCATTCCAATCCCTTTCAGATGTCTTTAGTAGGAAGTTTATTGTAGTCATTCATTTAAAACACTTCAGCACTTAAAAACATAGCATTCTTTTAAATTAGACAATTTTTAGAAAATATATGCTGATATTCATCTGAAAAAAAGTAATGTGGTTTTGGGATTCCTTCTTTCTTTGAAAAACATTAAAGGAACTAAATACACAATCAAAACACTCAAGTGGACAGACAATATGCTAGGGACTGCAGATCTGGGGACTGGAAGACATAGGCACTGAATGGCCGGGGGCTGCATTGGTTGAGACCGAAAGGCATAGGTTTGCAGGGGTTGGGACTATGTGGCCGGGGACTGCTTGAGTGGAGACTGCATGGCCAGGCAGGGAGACTGCACGACTATATGGCCAGGCGAGGACTAGGGATTGGTACCAAAACCCGATACTTAATCAGCCCCGGGGCCTAATTATAAAAAACTGGATCATCGATAAGCTCTAAATGGTTAACGGTTCTGCTAACGGTACTGGAGGAATAAAAAAAAATAAAACACATTCATTGCTAAATAAACATTACTTGGCAGCAATTACTTGACCCGCCATGTGTAATTTGTGATATTATTTGGAATTCCGTTATGTGGAATCTCACGGAAGAAATGTATGTTCCGCAGTTAAGAGAGTTCACGTGCACGCATCACGAGCTCGCGCTAATAGAGCGGCGATGGCGGAGAGACTGAAACGTTCCAAAGTACGGTTATACTTCACCCGTGTGGACGCAGACTATGCTCTAAAGATTTTTTCTCATAAAGGCGGAAACACATGAGATCGATCAAAACAAAGTGCATTAAATGTTATGTTTTCGACTGCCTATAGCTTCTACGCCATCATCCTTCCCCTCACGTGTGCCGTGTTAAAATAACGATATAAACATCTCTCTAAATCAGTATTATAATGTAATAAACACATTCAGATAAGTTAAAAAGATTACACAGAGACATCATCGCTCTGTCTAATGCGATGGATTTTCTTGGGTTGAGATCCTGTGCTTTTGTTTCATATAAAAAAAAATAAAAAACCCAAATGTTTTATTTGCATTTAATTAAATTAAATTGCCATGAATTAGTATTGACACAGACCTTGTGCTGAACATAAAAATATTGGCTGAACATGATAATAATTTGAAATAATTCTCACAGTCAGTTTGTCTCTCTCTTTCTACAGTTGCTGTTAATTCTCTCTATTCTTCGTAAAGAAGCGGTTTCATTGTTAAATTGGAAACCTGTAAACCGCCTTGTGATAGCAGGAACCCCTGGTTTGCCATCAGTCTTCCTTAAGTCATATATCAGTTCAAAACTTTTATTACGCGTTCTTTTTGTTACAGACTGTCTGAATCACACACACCTAGAAAACTTGAGATCTTTACTGTTGTGAGTGTGTCATACTCCATTTCGAAGTAGGGAAGAAGGGGGGCTTAACCACTGATCCGTGCAGCAGAGTTTGATCCCGGGGAAACACACATTAATACACAGCAGATGTGTCCAGCCTGGAGAAAAGACTAATCTTCCCCTTGAAGGATTGGAGTTGCAACCGCAGGTTTTCTAAAGAACAATATTTTTAAAACAAAATGTATGCGCATAAACAACAGAATATGAAGCGCACTGAAATCCAAAATGAAAGATGAAACCGCAATCTTCTTGTGGAGATTTAAATGCTGCACCTTCTATTTTTTTCTAGGCAACGAAGATTATGGACTGTGCACATGTGTATAAAAAGCCTATAGCTTTAAATCCTCATTCTGCTGATCTGCTAATCAACTCATTGTGTTTCAACCAAACAAGGCCTTGAAGACCACAGGGTTTCGCTAAAAATAACACCAAAAACGTTTTATTCAGTGGGAGAAACATATGGAACAGAGAAACTGGCATCAATTTAATCGCTGCGAGTGATGCGTTCCAAAAAGCAGCAATTGCTCAACTAAAAGGAATCTTCTAAGTGTGGGAAAGAAGACCAGCTGTCATGACAAGTAAAGCATATCTGCAGAACAGTTAAGGCTGAATTCTTACTTCAAAATGACTGTGCATAAAAAAAAATAAAGAGACAGATGAGTCACTCTCTTTTAGTTTGGCATGGCCAGTGACATATGTAATTGTTTTTGGAAAGATGGCAAAAGATAAATCATATTTAACCTCTTAAGCCCTGAGGCCTATTTTCCGAAAATCCTATACTTTTACTTTTTAAGGCATTTCTCAGCTTTTACAAGGTCTAAACTGCAAATGAAGATGGGTTCTTGAGGAGTTCTTGGATGAGTTAATTTGACAGTCAAGAACACTGGGAAAGAGTAATTGATGTTGGAATGGCCAAAAAATGAACTCCGCCTAAAAAAAAAACACATGTTTCCTCCAATATCTCCTTATTTTACTTATAACGAAGCAAATACACACAATCAATTGTAACCACTACATGTCAAGGACATCTGTAGCAAGTTTGGTGTTCATACTACAAGAAACTAATATTCTGTAAAGGTTTTGATTGAACAAAGTTCAGGCGTAATCCATGTTGGCACAGTTGGGCACAATTTGGCACAATAATTGAAATATGGAAAAAATCTTGTCCAAAGCTTCCGCTACGTTAATGGTCTTCTTTTCTTTCTTAGGGGACCTGGAATCCAAGGACATCCACCATTTTGAGACGAACAGGATCCCTAACGAATCACAGGACACGGAGCGTGGAGAGGACTGCTTTTTCGCACAGGGAGTGTTTCCGTATTTGGTCATGTTATTCTTAGAAAAGAGATTTTGGAAGAGACCCAAAGTTTTTGTAAAGTTATCGACCGGACATAACAACAAACGGACTTTTATCGCTATGGAAATAACTTTTGTTGAAAAAACGGCAAAGGTAAGACAAGATTTACATGCTTGCTTTGTTTTTGCTGGCCTTTTTTTTAGGGAACTTTCGCTCCCTGCTCTGAAATACTTTGCGCTGTGTAAATGAGTTGCATATCACTGGATTCAGCTGGTTGTTAGCTTTCATTTTATGCCATGGTTTTGGTGTTTCCGTTTATATTGTGGATACATATCGCACATAAACAAAAACTTGGTCATGAATTATACTTAGACTATGTTGTTGTTTATTTGCATGGCGTTCGAGCTGTGGTTAACGGATATGAAATTGAATTAGATACGTTTTTAGAGGAGTTTCCGCTGAACACAACAGTATTTAATATGTGTGGGTTATTCTCAGGGTTAGTGAGCTATGAGTGAAAATGTAACGCACAAGGGGGCAAGTCCCCGGTACCGGGGACTCTCGGGCTTAAGAGGTTAAAGCCACGTTGTTCAACGACGGATATGGGTGCCATGTCCACCGCTTTGCGAAATGCCACGAACTCTGTGTCGCTACACCACCTTGCGCTCTCCGCTCTGTCTTTCATATTCTACACTCAGCGTTATAGAATTGTGGAGATTAGTTGAGCTTTGGTTGGCAGCAACTTTCATGGCATTCACGGCAGTAGACATCTGTCTGTTGTTCGTCTGACGACTTAAAACCAAAGTATTTCCATATAATGGAGCCAACTGTTCTTTTTTGCAACAAGTTCTGTAACCTCCGGGCTGGTTGCGGGCGCCGCCATGTTGATTGAGACGACAGGCAAGGGGAGGGGGAACAAAAGCAAGGAGGCGGGGACGAGCGCAGCACAGAGAAGGCAAACAAGCAAAGTGGCGAAAATTAAAAATAGACATTATATCGATATATATATACGATATGCCAGAATTCATATAGAGTTAAAAAAATATCTCGATATATTTTAAATATCGAGATATCGCCCACCCCTAGGTTTTGTACCGAAAATTAACCGAACCGAGCTCTCCAAGACACTGTACCGAACCGAATACGATTTTAGCGTACCGTTACACCCCTAATATTCGGTACCAATAACTCAAAAATGAATTCTGATTTGCATTTTGTCTACTCTTATACGATGTAAACTGTTCTATACGCTCTATCAAAGCTTATAGTCAATAAGCACCGCTTCAGAATTACGGATTAAATCCTCGAGGGATGCAATGGCTCACATGCTGATCCTCAAATCTGAATAAATATGAAACCACACATGGAGCTGCTCAAGCCTATAGCATGTGTGGAATATGAATGCTGTTTAATACATGGATTAGAAATTAAAAATAAACTCCAAGCACAGAAACCAAACAATGCCAAATCCTCTGATCCCAGTCTCATTACACACTCTCGAGCCTAGCTTGAGGACCACTTTCACCCCCATTTGTCAAACACGGTCAGCTTAAGAATATCTTAATGATCAATGGTTTAGAAGCAGATGTGGGAAAGAGAAGATGCAGAGCTTAATGATTTTTGCTCACCCTTCTTGTGTTGTCCAAGACGAGGGGGTCAGGTCGACCATAGTTTGGTGGGTTGGCATGGGGATCGTAGCCGAGTCGGGCCAACATTGGGGCAATGACCGGCATGTCCCGCAGAACATCTGACGGGATTTTTCCAACCCACTTGGATAAAGCCTCCACATTCACAGGTTTGATCACCTGATCTGTAGATCTCTCTACCCTACAGAGGAAAGGAGAAATGTTATTAGTTAGGAGGCATCAGGCATGAATAATCGATCTAATTCATTACAGAGATCTGTACGAACATGTGTCTAGTCATTAACTGTTACGCCAGTGAGCTGTGTAAAAAATTCAACTAAATTCAAAAGAAGTAATAAATCCTTGTATTGATGGATCCTCTGGGCGCTAGAGTCTCACCACGGATCTCAAATGGAGACTAATCAAATCAAGAAAAGCAACTGTAGAAAGCTCTAGACAGCCTGTAATGCTTCAAATGAAAGACCTATCATTCTCCCAGATCTTTTTCCAAATGCATCCGACTGATATTTGATGAAGGTAAAATTGCACTGGTGATCTTATTTCTGTAGCCAATTCATAAATACACAGATTCACAATCTACAGCTCACCGGGGGTGATAGCAATGTTTGTACATACATTTCAAAAGGCAGAAAGACTCAAATAAGTGTTAAGCGTTGGACATTCTCCAATAGTGCCGATAGGCAAAGTACTAGGGTTGTAGCAATATATCATGGCACAAAATATTGCAGTACAAAACTGATTTTAGTCACTTCTGAAACGTCTTTACTTTGTCTTCTTGTTTTATTTAATATTTACAAGGAGACAATTATCCTAAACTCACCTTTTAAAATGAGCTCTATCACTTTTAGTAAAAAAAACTGTAGAAAAGGAACATGTAAGTGAAACATGGCTGTCAAGTTCCCTGTGGCTTTCTTTCTTTTTCGCAGTTTCATTGGGTTTTCCTCTTGTTTGGCCCATGATGACTAAACCTGGAGTCTCGCAATAGTCATATTGCCTTGTGAAGCAATCCAGACCTCCAGATGGGAAACAGATTACAAATGTTCAAGACATGGGGGACCAGTCTGAACTGTTCAGACCCAGTGATTTCAATGATATAAAACTTGGAGCTTTTAATTCCCCCAACACTGCAAATAGTGTTGGCTCTCTTATGGTTATAAGGGTGTTTTTATGTGAATATGTTAAACCAAGAAAACCACTATGAAGTCAGTCTGACGACTTGCCACGTCAAACAAACCTCAAAAGGTCCAATCTTCAAAAAACAAATACACATAACCAAAATGTTGCTTTAAGATTATATCATAAAAATGCAAAACTGTCATTCAAGTGGTATTACAAAAAGTATTCATTCCTGTATTTTGAAGAGAAATTGAGGCATGTGGGGGTGTGCATGAATTTTTTAAATCACTAGACTTTCAGATTACATAAACACTGATTCTAATTCACATTGTAAAATGGAATTACTAAGTACTCCTGGGCATTTTCTCTCACGCGTGATTCATTGACCTCACAGACAAATTCACGAATTCAGATCAGTGTAGAAATGGAGGATTGCTCAGATCCTTCTCGATTTTGTACATTAAGATCTCAGGTAAACATCAAAAGCACAATCACACAGCTGCAGATATTGTGGTCCTGAAATAAGGCACGTCACGTATCATTTCAATCGGTTTACTATCGCCATCTCGAACTGGACAAGCTTATTTATTTTCAGCTGACAACATCCAATTTGCTGCATTTGTCCACAGCCGTGTGGAAATGAAAGGAAATCATTTGAACTGACGCATTTACAAAAAGTATATTTGAGAGTCTGGTAGCAAATATGCAGAGATACATACAGAATAGCAAATATGCAGAATACACAGACAAATAGGGCCACAATTTGGTTTATTTATAGTTTTATCTGCATCTCTACAGAAAGTACATTCAAGAAGGATTATATGATCAGGGATTGGAACAGTCTTTCTCCAACGTGTGCTGCATCAACAATTTAAAAAATAACCTTTTAAGTGTTGCGTACAAATAAAAACAATACTTTCATGCATATTTATGCCATTGCAGGATATTCGCGAAACCCCTCAGTGATTGTATAGTTTGTCATACATATTAACAGACTAGGTGACATTGTATCGTCTTAGGACCCCTACTGCAAATGCTGCCAAAACAGGAGGTACCTTAAAAAAGCAAATAAACCCTTTTATTGTTAAACATAATGCAAAGGGTCATTGCGAGCCATAATGGTGCCATTCCTGTTCTAGTACTATACTTTTTTAGCAAGAAATGTTACTTCATTTTTCTCTGGTTTTACTTTTTTTAATCAATTTATACTGTTGTTTCTGGGAGCCATTGCACGGATTAGGATTTTTCACGGATTTACATGTAAAATTGGTTCGAGATACGAAAGCCACCTAGAAACGGATTCATTTCGTATCTCGAGGTACCACTGTACTCTAAAGCTATCGACCCATATGGGCCATTGAAGTGCCTCAAGCCGGCTCAAAAGGAAGCTTACACTTTTCCATTGAAAAAAAAAAAAATCACAATTTACTAATCTCATCTTAAAACCCAGATTTACTCATTGGCTATTAATAGAGTTTGAAATTCTGCTTTTACATTTATGCTTTGGCAGACACTTTTATCTTGAGTGCCATTCATTTCTAGGACTGAAAACTGTTCAACCCAAGAGAAAGCAAGAACCAGAGGAGGTAGAGAGGCTATGCTCTACTGAAAGCTGACTATTGTTTTATATCATAGTGCTGTTTTGTTGTTTTTACTTATTTTTTGGCCATCTCTGTTATACTCTAAAGTATATTTCTTAATATTGTTGTAAAGCACATTGCATCCCTGTTGCTACTGCTGGGAAGTGCTATGTAAATAATTGACTTAGGTTGAGTATAAAACCTTTAGTATGACTTCTTTGATACAAAAAAAAAGATACATCATCATGATTGCTGGGATTTACCGACCACACCTAAAATACTACACCTAGAACTCATTGACTTATTCCTGGAATCACAGCGGTGCATGAGTTATTGAATTCACCTTCCTATCACACCCTCCACATCCACAGGCTCCGCAGTAGAGACCTCCCTCCTTCCCTAGGAACCATAGCGTCCATTTATACTGGCAACTTCTTCACTGCACACTTCATTGTTCAAGTCCCGGGCCAATGCACTGCTTCACTCCTCTAGTCCATTTAGATTAGAATTCCTGCAATGTGATTAATAGATTTACTGCTGCCCGAGACAGAGGGAACTGTTTTCTTTCCTCTCTGCAGTTTCGTTCCTCAAAGTCAAGCGTAGATGAGGACAGAAGGAAAAGCTATTTCTTCCAGCCTGGCAGTGGATGCGTCATGCCATTCTCTAGAAAATAACATCCTCTGTTCAGTAGTTGCTATTGCCAACACATGCCAAACACCCAATCAGCCTACACTGACGCTGATTGATTTGAAAGCCATTTTGTTATATAGAGGACGTCCTCTGAGATGAAACTCTCATCTACATGTAGATACTTAATGTGGAATTTTATCTATTAATGAAAATGCATTGAAAAGTGCCTTTTAAAGTTTAAATTCTCATCTTTTATGATGTGACTCGTCTTTTAAGGGTGTGTTTGTTCACATTTGTTGTTTGGTTTTATGTTGTGAACATAAAGGGGCAGCGATATGACCACATCCTGATTGGTCAGGTTTATGTGCTGTGGGTCTTTTGCAATGGTACTCACCAACAATGTTGTTTGCCGTTGTAGGCGTGCTTGTCCTGTGCATTTCTAAATGTTTTTTTTTATTTTTTTTTGGAACAAACTTTTACGTTCTCAGAGCTCATAAAGAGCACTGAAAATGCTCTAAATATCGGAAGGAGTTGCTATGTTATTCTTTTCGAATGGACCTGCAAGCTGTGTTCGATGGCTAAAATGAGGAGCTCCTTGGGTCACACTTGATGGGACCAACTTTTGGTTTGAATATGTGCATTTCGTTCATGTTACAAGCAGCATATGGGTTTGAGTAGAAGTGGACTGAATCGAAGTCCGCACAGTTGGTGTGCACTAGGAATCATGTGGCAGGTTCATTTGAACCCAGCTTAGTGTAGTAACTAGGGTTGGGCGATGTTAATCGATTTTCCATCATGCCATCATATAATCGACTGAGATGGACGATGACACCTGTCAGGTGGAGGTGCAAAATGTTAGTCTATCAGAGTTTGATCATGTTCACACCACAAACAAACCACTCTAGAGTTCCTTTGGAACCGTATCTAGAACACCACCTAAAGCAGGTCTCTGACCACTTTTTTAAGTTCACTTTTGGTATAACATAATTCGGTTGTTTCGTTCACACCTGCATAAATGAATCGTATTAAGAGAGAAATTGAACTCTTGTTCAAATGAATCTAACTAAATGAGCACCCTAATAGTTTTACCTGCATGTCTACAAAAAGTAAATACTAGAAACCGGGATAAGAACAGCAACTTTAAAAAAAAAAAAACAGGAAAAAAAAAAACAAATACATGCTCTATTAACTATTCGAAAAATACTCTTTAAAAAAAGTGATCCAGCTGGAGCCCAGCCTTTGCATACAAATGAAACACTAGCTTAACAGACCAGGTGACACTGTTTCTTCTTGGGACCACTATGGCAAGCGCTGCCAAAACAGGAAGTGCCAAAATTACTTAAAAAAAGGGTCATTGCGCACTATAATGGTGCAATTCCTGTTCTGGTACTACCCTTTCATCCAACATCAAGAGAAGAACATTGATAGGATACCACATGCCTGTGAAGAAATACAAGGATATCCATTTCATAACATGAAAGAGGTAGAAACGTTAACTTAGAAATCCACACATCCAACTTTACAGAGATCATTACTGCCTAATGAATGAAGATGCAGCAATATCAGTAGGGTTGGACAAAACCCTTATACTAACAGAGCAATTGCACAAAGATTAATCGAATTATAAACGAAGCCCACCATGAAGGTCTCTATACATCGACCTGAATTTTTATCCAAAGCGACTTACATTTGAAAGATTGAACACTTTTTTTTGTCAGTTCTTGCTTTAACTGGGATGCAGACGAAGAGACTTGCGAACCGAAGATTCAAGCAAATGTCAATTCGGTGTGTAGAGGCCTTAAAACACAGATTCTCCAAGGTGTTCCAAGGCCATCCAAAAAAGTATACTATCTAACGTGCCTTAGGTCTTCCTCTGGATCTCCTCTTGGTTTGTTATTGTCAATCGATCAAAGGATGCAAACTTTTTCCTTTTTAGTTACCCTTGAGCAAACAAATTGACACTTTAACTAAAGTGTTTTGTATTGCCATATTTGCCACCACCCACAGTCCATATGTGCGCCAACTACTCACAACACCTCCACAAATGACAACAGGATGTAAATGACGGGGTCGGTCAGATGAAAGAATTTTAGCAACTGCTTTATATTGAGGGTAGCTCTTTGCCAGCTCTCTCAAAAAGATGCAGCCAATCTCATCCCTTATTACGAGGACACAAACATTTGTAAGGTCGTGCAAAGCTTCCTTCTGAAAGAGTGGCTTAATGGTCTCTGGCTGTTGGTCAATTATTCATGGCAGGCACTAGAGCTTTTTGTGTGGCACTGCAGTAGTAAAGCTAAACAACAAAGCCCTTGGATGCATGGGATGTCTGTGCTAATGCTCACATCTCTGCCTCTAGTCACTTAAATCATGCATTCCAAATTGATGTTAATGTCTGCTGGGTTATAAATCGGTCAGAGAGAGTTGTAAGTGGTGAGCCACTTATCAATAAAACAAAAAACAAAAATCAGATAGAGACCCTGTGCTAACAAACCTAAGTGCATGAAGCTGCTCCCCAGGTAGGTGTTGCGAACAAGACTTAATGGACTTGAAATTGTGCATAGCCTCAGGGGTTAGGCAAAGAAGTTGGGTTTCCAGTTTAGGACCAAGCATTAGGGCCCTAAAGTCTCCCCTCTACAGATAAGCATAATAGCAGTCTAAATGGGCTGTTGTGGGTTCATTCACCTCAAGGACTCCAGAAGCATGCAGGCTTGAAATGACATGCCAGTTAGGAAGCCTCAGAGGAGAGCCGAGGAACCTTTATGGCTGGAGTCCTGTGGTGGAGCTCTTAGCAGAGAACCTGCTGCATCATATGCATTAATGATTGTGAGCACAAAGCACATTTACTTAACTGTGTAATTCACTTCAACATCAGACCAGGTATAACTACATTTTTCAAAACAACCCATGGTCTTTCCATAATATTGTTTTTTGCGGTCTTGGGATCGTATACAATCTTGACCTCGCAATGGTGAAACGGACCAATTTTGGAAAGGGTATTTTCTTTCTCCTTAGGTTTCAGCAACCATAATACATCTGCAGAAAAAACTACACCCATAGAGACTATAATCTTGGTAATCAATAGAGAAAGTGTGCTGATTAAAGTAGTCTGGAAACAAGGAGACAAGATCTATTCATCTATCCAGCGGCTCTCTCCAGAGGGCAGTTTACAACTGGACTTTCTCAAGCTCACCAGTACAGCAACACTGCTCACATTTACTATAGAATCCTATAGAGGTTGAAATCTCAGGCCAAAGAAAGCAAAAAGAGCAAAATTGGCAGGACATGTTTTGCGACACAGTAAGCATGCAACTTGACATAGTTACTATTAAGTAACTACCGTATTTTTCGGCTCATAAGACGCAACGGCACATAAGACGCACCCAATTTTAAAAGAGGAAGAACTAGAAAAAAAAGATTCTGAACCAAATACTTTTGTAAAATATTTTATATCAACTGTGTAAAAGTTAACAGCCAAACGTAACATGAACAGACAGTAAACCGTAAAAGTAACAAAAAAAAGGCTGTAATGTTTTTCTTTGCCTAAAGTCCACCATTCAAAGTCTATCACTCTAAAGTCCACCATTCGTTATCACCATCACTGTTCCAGTGCAACATTGCCCCCACATTAGTAATACCGTAATAGCCAGTAACATCATCCCCAAATTACTAATAATAGCTAGTAAGATTGCCCCCACATTAGTAATAATACAGTGGTTCTCAAACTTTTTTAGTCGAGCCCCCCTTTAAACCTTGAAAAGAATGTAAAAGATATAAAATAATAATTATTTAATAATTAATTAATAACTATTTTAATGTAAAATAAATGTAACTACTCAATGTTAAATAACTCATTATTTATAGCTTATTTAACTTCTTAAGCCCTGAGGCCTATTTTCCGAAAATCCTGTACTTTTTAAGGCATTTCTCAGCTTTTACAAGGTCTAAACTGCAAATCTTGGTATCAAAATGAAGATAGGTTCTTGGGGAGTGGTGTGGATGAGTTAATTTGACAGTCAAGAACACTGGGTAAGAGTAATTGATGTTGAAATGGCCAAAAAATGAACTCCACTTAAAAAAAAAACTATGTTTCCTCTAATATCCCCTTATTTTACTTGTAAACAAGCAAATAAACACAATCTATTGTAACCACTACATGTGAAGGGCATCTGTAGCGAGTTTGGTGTCCATACTACAAGAAACTAATATTCTGTACAGGTTTTGATTGAACAAAGTTCAGGCTTAATCCATGTTGGCACAGTTTGGCACAATTTGGCACAATAATTGAAATATGAAAAAAATCTTGTCCAAAGCTTCAGCTACATTCATAGTCTTCTTTTCTTGCTTACGGGACATGATTTCAGCAAAAAAAACTCCTAAAGAAACGCTGGAAAAGGGAGGTGGAAGCTCATTTACCCCATCTTGCTGCGCTTTTGGGAACCTTTCACTCACAAACGCTTTGACGTCGAGCTTCTGCGTGTCCCTACCCCCCAACCATCTGTCCAATCCGGGAGCTCTATATATCGCTGGAAAGCTCTGATTCTGAGGCAGCCAATGATGACAACCATTTTGAGACTGACGGGATCGCCGACGAATCACACGACGCGCAGCGTGGAGAGACCACACCTCTTACGCACTGGGAGTCATTCCATATTTGGTGACGTCATGAGGCCAAGGAGCAACAGAAAAAATGTAAAATGGAGTTTTCGCGAAGCTATCGACCGGACATAACAACAAACTGACTTTTATCGCTATGGAAATAACTTTTTGTTGAAAAAACGGCAAAGGTAAGACAAGATTTACATGCTTGCTTGGTTTCGCTGGCGTTATTTCGTGGAACTTTCGCTCCCTGCTCTGAAATACTTCATGCCATGTAAATGAGTTGCATATCGCTGGATTCAGCTGGTTGTTAGCTTTCATTTTATGCCAGGGTTTTGGTGTTTCCGTTTATATTGTGGATACATATCGCACATAAACAAAACCGTGGTCATGAATTATACTCCGGACATGTTGTTGTTTATTTGCATGGCGTTCGAGCTGTGGTTACCGAATATGAAATTGAATTAGATACGTTTTTAGAGGAGTTTCCGCTGAACACAACAGTATTTAATATGTGTGGGTTATTCTCAGGGTTGTGAGCTATGAGCGAAAATGTA
>SRMA01024152.1:0-50533 GCA_007224835.1 Danionella cerebrum
CTAAATATGTTTGAATATTATGTTGTGATGATTATCTGCACGGCACGGTGGCTCAGTGGTTAGCACAGTGGCCTTCCAGTTAGAAGGTTGTCGTTCAAGGCTTGCTGGTGACCTTCCTGGAAGGAGTTTTCATGTTCTCCCTGTGCTTGTGTGGGTTTCCTCTGGGTACTCATACTTAACTGAATAATCTAAACTCCCCTTAGGTTGCCCTGCAATCTACTGGTGACCTGTCCAGGGTGTGCTCCTGCCTCTTGCCTAATGTGAGTTGGAGATAGACCCCAAAGGGAATAAGCAAGTTGGAAAATGAATGAACACCACAGTGTGTCATGAAAGGCTGGTCGCCATGATGTCATCTGCATAAATTAACACCAAGGTAATGATGCAAATTAACGTGTGTGTTATAATGATTATTTTGTGTTTTGCGTAATGCCTTCATGCAACTGTTTATAAAGATGTATAATTATAGATTATAATTAAAGTTGTTTCATGAACAAAAAGACAAACCTTTTTTTAAGTTGGCATTGCACAATGCCCTGCATGCCATCAGTATTTTAGTAACTTTTAGTATTTGAACTATTCAAATAGGTTAACTCAGAATTGGAGTAAATTTGATTTACTCCCACATGTACACTCAGATTGAGTTGATTTTAACTACCAGGGATTTTATTCCAAAAGAAACAGAATTTGCTGTGTACGCTGTTGTTCAGTTCAGTTCTGCAGACTGAACACCCTCCAAAAGTCTCAAAAGGTAATTACACCTTTTTCTCTAATGAATTAAATTTCAAACAGTTTCTTGTGGCAATTCTTGGTATCTGTGCTAATTACAGCGTCTGTTTTGAACTAAGTAGGAATGGAACGACTCAGCTATTGTTTCATTTGGATTTCAAATTATAATGTGTAGGTTTCAAAAAGATTATTAGCCATTATCTATATTTTTGGTTGAAAATGAACATTACAAGAGTTATGACACATAATTTCAAGATCAGTGCCATCTAGTGGTAAAAATAAGGAATAACCCTTGTAAGTAGAAGACCTGCGATATTTGCTTGTTTTTTCAAAGTTCTGGCACAAAACAAAGCACAGTGGCACAAAAAGTGTTTGGAACCGTGTATAAGGTTTAGGAGAAGCTTTTATACAATTTTCACATTGTTTTGACATTGTCCTTGCTTTTTTGAGGAATTCATGAATTTTTATTTAGTCACAAAATTTTGATATTAGTTACAAAACATAAAAAAAACTGTTCAATGTCAATTTTTGAGATTTTTTTGGCAGTAAAAATGACAAAATGTAATTGTACTTTTTGTCCAGTTTGAGGATTGTTGTGGAATTATTGGGTAATGTAATGAAAAATAAATTGTAAAAATAAAAAGAAGAAGCCCAAAAAAGAATCCCAAGAAGAAGCCCAAAAAGAATCCCATTGAAAATCTATGGTCTATTGTCAGGAGGAAGATGATTCATATCTAAATACATTTTTGTATTATAAATACGTTTATTTATTTATTCTTTTAAATAAAAAGCAGCATAGTTAAAATACTATCTCAAATAAAACAAGAAAGATTTAAAATACATAAAGGGTATTTTTCCATGAACAGGACGATCTTCACTCTTAATTCTAAACCTGTTCATCACTGCTAATGTGGATCTCATTCGGTAAATGATTTCGCAGTGAAGGGGCTGCACAACTGAAGAAACAAGCCCCTTATGAATATTTTATCGGAGGCTGGAGAGACAGAGAACATTTGGAATAATGTTCCCCACTCTTTTCAGCGGTGTTAGTAATGGGTTACACAAATAATGCATTATTAGCATTTGTTCAACATCTCCAGTGTTCTAAATGTAATTTCATGTAGTCTTAAATCAACAGAGTTTGCTCAGTTGCCTCAGAATCCCATAATGCAATATTTATTCAAGACTGTATTGGCAATACTGGACTTAAAATGCTTGACTAGCACATCTTTTTAGGTGATTTTCAAAACAGAAGTGCACCTGGTCATGGAAGAGTTGCTTGGCTTTAAGAGCTGGGCTAAGATCAAGAAAGAAGAAAAAGACATAATCACTCTACAAAGCCCTCAAAAAACTGCATCTGGTAAGAATATCTAGCTACGCTTTCCTCTGTAGCTTGATATTCCTTATAGTAACTTTATCTCTCTTTCTCTGTTCCAGCATAAATCTGGGCTCCCTCTGATGTTAATACACATGCAAACAAATCCATTTCCATAGTTTACCCTAAACAAACTGTTCTTTGATCATTTAGGGTAAAGATGGATGAGTAACAGACACATATTTCTGCTCCGTGATTTGTTTAGATCTGAATTACCAAAGCATTTCTTTACTCAGATCCGTTCTTTACTCATATCCTAATTGTACAAATTAATTAAGGGATTCAATTTGGGTGTTTTCTCTACAAAATATAGAGGATAAATTCAACACAGATAAAATGCTAAAGCATTGATTTTGGTTCAAGCACATTATTGCCAGCTTTTGCTGTGCTAAAGTTTTAGGCAGGCTTTAAAAAAAAGAGTTTGAATATTTTTCTGTAATTGTTTTGTCCAATATTCTTGTCATAAGTAAAAATTTGTAAAAAGATGTACCGTATCTTATCAATTTGTACTGTCTTTCCTGTGGCTCCTTGGTGGCGTTATAACTGAGAGTGTATGCTGTATATATGTACTCAGACATGTACTGTTAACATATTTGGTAAATTTGGGAGTGATGAAACAGTATGGCTGAGGTATTTACAACAATTTAGACTTTCGACTGCCTTTGTATGTACTGTAGCAGGTGGCGAGACAGATACAGACCACTGGCCTTTTTCAAGGGCACTTTATTAAAAAATGGCAATTAAAATGAATTAAAATGAGTCTTGTGCATGCTGGGAGGGCTCCAGGGTGCCTTCACCTCGGTTAGTCCAGTGGCGCATGGGCTTCCAGAGGTGTGGGATACATTGTGTTGGTGCATCCGCTATGCTCTGGGCTCCCGGCTGACTGGATCTGTTTGCCGTGCGCAACAAAACTCTGAGCAATTACAATAGGGTTCTACGCACCTTTTGTGCTTGAGCCCTAATCAATATTTGGTCTGACATTTGCCCACAGTTTCTGAAGGAACTTGCTTAGTAGGTTTTTCCAAACATCTTGGAGAAGTAAGCACAGATCTTCTGTGGATGTAGCCTCTCCGTGTAACCCCAGACACTCGATGATGCTGAGATTGTGGCTCTATTGGGGCCATGCATCACCTCCAGTACTTCTTGTTATCCTTTACTCTGAAGACAGTTCTTAATGACTTTGGTTGTATGAATGGGGTCATTTGAAGCCAGTTCTACGCACCCTGGTAAAATTGCATGATGGTGTTCTCAAGGCTGACAATTCATAATTATCCATCGATCCTGACCAAACCACCAACTCATTTTGAGAACCCTTACATTTTCAAGGAACCTAAACCTTGCTTCATTGTTGCCTGCAGAATCAATTTTCTAATTGTCAGTCATCAGTACAGAGTCCCTTGGCTTTCCCACCAGAAGTTAGCATCTACGATACTTCAAGATTTCCTGTTTCTTCAAAAGATCTTAAAACTCCAGTCGTTGTCTGGGAGAGACCTTGTTGATGCAGTAGAACTATCTTGTCTCTTGTTGCTGTGCTCAATCCTACCATGACAGGAAACCTTCCTTCTCAATCTCACCTTTGTAGCAGAGTTTGGCTGTTTCGCACTCAGTTTTAAGCCACCTACACAGCTGTTCAAGTGGATCGTACACCTGACTATAATTCTAAAAAATATCTCTGGACTTGTGTGACTTCTGGACTGTTTTTTTTTTTTTTTATGAATGGTACAACAGAAGCTTGAGTGAGCAGTGGGTTGACAGGCTGAGGAGTTGTTTTGATGTGTCTCTTTCTGATTGGCCGAGATTGAGACGATCCATTCTGGAAGAGAAGAGAGGTGACACATTAAAATCTTGAAACTTGAATCACGGTCTGAAAATGGCCATTTATTTGATTGTTACTCACTGAGGTAAGGAGAAATACGTACTGCGGGCTCCGTATGGGTGGATTCGTTGAACTTGTGCTTCCTGAACCATCTCTTTCGAAGTACACCCGTCTTCAATTAGCTAGTTTATTTTGATGTCCTCACAGTTTAAGTTACGTAGGTTTTGCTGTTCAGCATTTGTTTATTTGTGTTTTGAGCACAAGTGTTTTGTTTGTAGACCCCTTTTTATTTATTTGCTGTTTTATTTCGGTTTTGTTTGATCACTGGTGGCGCAATAAAGACCTGGTTTTGAAAGAAACCTTGTGTACTGACCTCTCTCTGCTAAGAGATAAACCCTTGGAAAACCACATTTACGACAACCTGTTTGAAATTAAAGAATAAATGTATGAAAATAAGGATTAACTACCATTAAATTCAGCTTGAGGTTCTTTTTTTTGTGGATAAAATAAAATGCGAGGAACTGAGAATGAGTGAATATTCGACAAATGTTTCATTTACTTTATTAAAAAAGGTATGAAAGAACATAAAGCAGTATCTACATTAGTCTGCTAGTAACTGAGAACATAAACCAGCCCTCCACATGGATTTGCCGGAATGCCATTTACTCTAAATGTGCAGGAAACAACATTAATCTTGTTACAGAGTACACAAAAACGCTCACTCTAATATTTCATGCTTTTTAACTGTACCTCCCATCTCAGTTATGATGCCGCAGGGACTGACTGCTCTTTACTGCTGGAACAGGATTTGAACTCATGCTGACATGGAATGAGCCATAAGCCAGAATCTGCACCTTTGAGCTCTATCCAAACACACGACAGTTATACAGGTTACACCAACTTTACACTAATCGTTATCAACCAAGTAAATAGGAAAGAAAAGTTGACGATTTTCTCACTGTCATTTTTTACCATTCACTCTTGATATCCAGGGGATCCTTTTTCACACTCAGCCATTTAAAGGCACAATATGCATAAAGTTTGTATGTGCACGGTATGCACCACCATGAACCCTAGTGCACATCATCCATGCCCCATCAATGATTTAATTTAATTCCCATGGACCCAATCAGGGAAGATGTAGCGCACTCACAATTTTATTCAAGCTCCTCGTGGCATGACGTGGTTTTATCTTCCATGCTTACTGTTTAATCCTATCCCGACATGCTCAATGTCTGTTCATGTCTGGAGACTGGGTGGACAATCCTGGAGCACCTTATCCGCCACGACGAACTTTGATGTGGAGGAAGTATTTGATGTAACACCATCCTGCTGCACAATTTTGCCTCTTCTATGGATGGGAAAATAAGAAGTTTGGAAAATTTCTTGCTATTTACCTATTGATGTTTCCTTCCACCCTAAAGATCTCTCACACACCCCCAAACCGGATGTAGCCCCACACTATGATTTTTCTACCATCAACCGTACATCTTCGGTGTGATTCTGGGTGTGTTTTGCAGTCACTGTGGTATAGATCAACAAAACATTTATATGAACGAGGTACATTCTGCCACTTTTCCAGGATCCATTCTTTTAGCAGGTTGAGGGCCTTGGCAAATGCCACATGGCTTTTCTATTGTCTTTTGTTTGGTGCTGGCTTCTGGGAACTGATTTGACCATGGCTGGCTTTGGATTTTCGAGTCAACAAACGTTCTTGTGTTGTCTAGCCTGACCTGGGCTTGTCAAAAATGTCTCCAGTCTCTTAAATTCTTTTTTAGCCTCTTGTACTTAACGTTGAGACAAATTGAAGGTGTCTCCACATCAGCAGTGTTTCTGACCATCAGCCTCTTGATAGTCAACACTTTAGTCTCAGGGTGTGTTAATGTGAAGGTCTACTGCACTGGGGATCTTTTTATACACCTGATACATAATGGATCCATTACTAGTCGCATATGATGAGGCGCCAACACTTATGTCTTTGCAAAAATAGACTCAAAGGGTTTTCCCAAGCTGTTAATATAATTTTATTTTGACAGTTTCGGTTTGCATTGAAATATTTTTACAAGTTGTCGGGATCAAAATGAGTCATGTTTTGTTAAAAAATCTTGAGTTGTAATATACTTCAGCAATATTTCAGGTCAATTTGTACACAAATGACAAGACTCTGTCAGGGACGTAAGGTAGACAATAAGTCAGATATTTCAGGAGTTCAGCACCAGGGCCTGCATGTAGTAGGAGAATGGAATGGCGAGCACTAAAATGTAAGGCAAGCTGTCTGTTACTTGTCATATCCTGAGTTCTGGAGGGGAAGATGGGTGATGCTCAAACACGTCAACTATCTGACTTAAAAATTGGGAGAAGCTCGTCCATGCTTTTGTCTCCTCCAGGTTGGATTACTGTTACGCCCTCCTCATCGGGATTCCTGGCAAGAGCATTCCAAAGCTCCAATATGTACAGAACAGTGCTGCCAGGGTCCTGCTGGAAGTGCAGAAACACGAGCACATCACCCCCATCCTTCACACTCTGCACTGGCTTCCTGTTCACTTCTGTATTGAGTACAATATCCTTCTCCACACCCATCACTGCCTGCACGGTGAGGCCCCCACTTACCTCACAGAACTGCTCACACCACAAACCTCAGCCAGGACCCGGTCAGGCCAAAGGCACCGTCTGGTCCCGCCTAGGACACGGCTCAAGACCATGGGAGACAGGGCCTTTGAGGCAGTTGCCCCCCGTCTGTGGGATGCCCTACCCAACCAACTCAGCGCCCCACAGACAGTGGATGTTTTTAAGAAAAAACTTAAAACCTTCCCTTTTAGAAAAGCCTACAACTAATCTGTTTTAATATTTATTTTCTTTTAAAATTGTAAATTGTAATGTGCTGTTTTTACTCTGTAGCACTTTGAGATTTGGAGTCAAATGTAAAGTGCATTATAAATAAAATCTATTATTATTATTATTATTATTATTATTATTATTATCAAATACTACCTTGGTTTCATATATAGATATGGAGCCAGCCATGATTGCTTCTACTGAAATTCATTATACAAATTTCACCAAAAACTTTTGTTTTAAAATATATTCAGTATTATTCGTAAATGTTTTTGTAAATTGTATAAGTTGCTCGCAACACGCCAAATATGCTGCAACTTCAAAAAACCACACAGAACGAGGCAGCGTTTAAAATCATACACCATTTGCAAATAGAGAAACATGATGCAAACTGAACAGACCACAGCAGTAAATGTTTCATGGGGAATCTAAATGTTATGATTAACTGGCTGCGATGGACTGGCGACCTGTCCAGGCTGTACCCCTGCCTCTCGCTCAATGTGCGCTGGAGATAGGCACCGGCAGACCCCCGTGACCCCGAAACAAACGGGTACAGAAGATTAATTAATACTGCAAACAATTCCCAGTGGCGTAAAAGTGGCCTTTGAGTGAGATTAGATTCGTATTTATTCTTTTAACATGCAACTTTGTGAAAGTCTTTATAAAGTTGAATTTGGATTCTGAGCTAAAGGATAATTCTTTTTTTTTTCACTTTATAAAACCCGATTTTTTTTAACATCATTACTGTGCATTTTTATTTGAGAAGTTATCGTTACTTCTCTTTTCGATTGATTATTTTGAAATAAAAAAGCATGTACAAATGCAAATCAAATACCAAGCTGATTCAAATCAATCCACTTGTTTTTATCTAAGTTTTTTTCAATTCTGGTTGAATTTATAGTTATATTATATTAAGATTTAAAAGAACTAATATAGTGAATCCTGTCATCAAATTTAAGGTGCCGTTTAACTCCACAAAAATAAATTAATTAACTCCAGAGCTCTTAACATGCCCCCAGAACCCAGTGGTCACCATCTGTCAGACTCCCTTTGTTTGTCAGTCTCCAGCCTTAGTCTGTTTACCTTCTCTCTGTATTTGTAGAGTTCTGTTTCTAGATCAATGTTTAAACGCATGTACGTGTTTGTGTGCATGCTTCGGCTTGTGTGTATTTCAGGGATTCTCTGCCAGTCCCGTTACAATCTCTGGTCTCCTGGCCTGTTGATTGACATGCTCGATGGGTGGGGGCGCTCCGTTCACTCACACATGGTTTGTGTTAGGAGGGCCAAGGATGAACCCTCCCATCGTATTTACAGGTTATATATGGTGTATGTAAACAGTACAGGAGGGTTATCTAAGCCTGGCGTCCCTCCCTGATGTTTGTTTTGCTTATTAGTATGAATTGGAGAACGCATGAGGTCTGTTGTGGGGTCAGTGCACGCTGAGGGCACATGGTCAATACAAGCAATGAGCTCTTATGATTGATGGTCAGCCATTAATCATTCAATTTTCTCACTCAATTTTATTTTGAAGTTGGTTTTTTGTTTGGTTGTTGGTTTAATCAGACCAGTGTGTTCAAACTTCCACAGTCTTTGTCATTATAGTAAGAAATTATGTGGTGCCAGCGCTGTTGATCACAGAAGGAAGTGGACTAATACAAAAACACATTTATTTTCCACCAGAAGATGGGAGTAGATGTCTCGGGACGCCTTGGCCCACACTCTCACTGATAAACACTTTCCAATTAATCTCTAAAACAGGGTTGTCAAAGTTAATTATCACATCCTAAAAAACTAAAAAGCTACAAGCAAGGGCCGGACTGGTTCAGGGTTTATCAAAACATATTGAAATGACCGCACACAGTCTATTGAATCTAACACGTGTACAGTATATTATTAAATTATAAAATGAACAAAGCAATGTAGTTTTGGGGCTCTTTCCGTAATTTCAAAGGAAAACTTTGTCAACAGGAAAATAGCAAAAAAGCAAGTATCCTTGAAAAATATGTTCTTTAATATCAAAATAAATGCATAAATGATTTTTTTTTGCATTTCAAACTGAAAATGTATCATTGTGCTGCTGATCCTAACAGTAACTCAGTCCTTGTGTTTCTGATTCGTTTCAGGGTGCCTTCTTAGATTGTATTCTTTCATTACAGCCAAACTTTTTCCCACACAGACAACACATAGCCTTCTACCTCCCACCTGGGATAAAACCCCGTGTTCTCAGCGGCCACCATCCGTTTAGTCATTTTTGGGGAAGGGTAGCTGAAAGACTGTAGGTACTGTTGCATTTTGGGGAATTAGTGCAAAACACCAATGAGTAGCTGCGGTCAGTTTCCATAGTACATAAAAAAACTAAAACTAAAAAATAAAAATACGTCATTAATCTGTTCAAAGAATTCATGGAATTTCCAATTTCAAGGAATGCAAAGACAAAGCCAAATTCACGGGAAGAGCAAAGGGTAGTTCTCTTAATTTCTTTTTTACATATTTGAAGATTTTGTAATGAGATCTTGGAGCATCAGATAAAAGATTCTAACCTGTTACTCAAATTATTTCAGAGATTTATTTAGTTTAGTGTAAAAATGCACTAAATATTTGAAAATAACAGAATTTTCTGGTTCTATAATCCTATGCACCATGTGGCTATTTAACATGCGATTCTTCTTTGCTAAAAACTCAGTCACCCATCTTTTGATTATAAATCTAATATTTAATATTTAAATAAAGTATGTTCTGTATGGTATTGGTATCAAATACCACTCCATGTCTTTTCAGAATCTCTATGCTTTAACATTTTGTTTGTTGTATACATTTCGTTCTGAAATGTTTTTATCATTGGAGTCTCAGTGGGGGGTTTCTCTGCATCTGAATTGTTCTTGATGGTTTAAAGCGAAGTTTTCTTTAGAGACTAATGCTAACATACCTGGTGCAGATATTAGACTCACACAAACACACAGGGAGTGTTCCAGGTCCCTCGATTCCCATGGAATAACAAACAGAGGGTCAGAGGGGCAGTGCTATGTATGATTTAGGGGGCGCTGTTTAAAAAAAAGACCCTCTTGGGGACACAGAGCACTGCCAAGTCGTTCTTTACAATATTTTATATCCCAGAGCAAACTACCACCCGGCCCACTGCCAGCAGCAAGGCATACCGTGCATGCAGATGTTCAAAAGCAATGAAATAAATCTGAACAAGATTCACTGAGCAGCATTTCTGGAAAACTGCTACGATGTTTCTTGCCACGCATTAATGAAGCTGATGTAATCCGTGCACCTGTGGGCTCCGCAGTCC
The DNA here is from genome assembly GCA_007224835.1 of Danionella cerebrum. Classification (NCBI taxonomy): domain Eukaryota; kingdom Metazoa; phylum Chordata; class Actinopteri; order Cypriniformes; family Danionidae; genus Danionella; species Danionella cerebrum. Next base: position 10,048 of record SRMA01024152.1, read on the forward strand.
ACAAACAGAAAAGTTTATTCCTCTGTATTTTTAAAATGTAAAGATGCCAGAGTAAATCCTTGTGGGACCAAGCTCCTCATAAAAAGGCCTTGCAATTGGGAAATGAGAACTGCTCATGGAGAGAGATTAGTGGAAGGAATTCAAAGTAGAGCAGAGAAACTGGGAGTTCTTTTCTAAACTGTGGAGAGAGGTTTTCTGTCGGCTGGTCGATGGTGATGGATAAAGCTGCACAGATATCTGATGCAAACATCAAAAACTGCACTCTGTTCAAAGTCACAAGGAAAGATAGCGAAGAAATACAGTATTTCACAAAAGTGAGTTCACCCTTTACATTTCTGCAATATTTATTGATATTTTTTGATGATTTATTGATGACAACACTGCAGAAATCACTCTTTGACACAATGAAAAGTAGACAGTTATAGCCGTGTAAATGTATTGTCCTCTCTTAAATTAATTAATTTTGTCCCAATAAAACTATTTCAGCTAAAACGAACAAAAATAAATTGATAATAAAAAAAGGTAATCAAGTAACTACCATAAAAATTGACATAATTCCAGTTCATTGAGCTGCCAATCAAAATCGTACTAGCCAATGAGGGCGAAGCACTCATCACCGCCAACATGGGATATTTGTGCCAGAATGACTCAAGTGTATTTGATTGCGGCATGCAGTAAAAGGGGCAGGTGAGGATCGAGCCCGGGTACATCCATGCCAGCCATGCCCCCCTTCGAGATTATTGGCTTACTCACATTTCCGGGTATAGAACAATGTATGGAATTCATTTTGTGCCAAAATAACTTACAGAATTTCAGTTTAAACAAACGCAAATAAATTGATTACAAAGAAAAAAAAAATCACCCCGAAAACAAAAATAATCAAGTAATCACCATAAAAATCGACTTTGATTTTAAATACACTGCCTTTTTTTAGTTTGTACTGTTTTAAGCTTCGGTTTCACTTCTCAAGAGTTTTTATTACGCTTTCAGCATCTTTGCTTTTGCTTCGTAATTTTTCGTTTGTGATCCTGAAAGTTACTTTTGTCATTCTGGCACAAAGCTTCCATTAGGGCGGGGATAACAGTGGTTTGCCCTCATTGGCTAGTATGGTTTTGATTGGCAGCTCAATGAACTGGAAGTACAAGCTGGTTCATACACCTGGCAACAAAAGCGAGTACACAAATGTGATATGTCAATATTTTGTGTGTACACCATCATTTTCCAGCATGACTAATTGTCTTGGTTACCACTGGAATCGAATCCTCTTTGACTCCTCCATCACATCATCATGGAGGTGGTGGGCATTTCACACCACCTTCCTTTTCAGAATGCCCCAGAGGTGTTCTATGGGGTTTACCTCTGGAGACATGCTTGGCCAGGTTCCAGTAATCTTGGACCTTAGTTGGCATGTCTGCAGAAAATTGTTGCAGCTTTCTTGTGCATCATCTTTAGAAGAGGCTTTATTCTGGGACGACAACCATGTAGAGCAATTTGATGCAGCTAGTGGTGTAAACAGGGTGACCTCCATCCTTTCAATCTCTGCAGTAAATGCTGTAAGCCCTCATCCTCCTGTTTTTTAAAGCCAATCTTTAAATGTGACCATGGTGAGGCCTGTTCTGAGACGAACCAACTGCTGGATGACTTGGCAACTGAGCTGCAACACAGTTTTCAGAGTGCTATCTTCTTATAGCCTAGGGCAGCTTTATGTAAAGCAACATTTTGTTTTGTCAGGTCTTCTGAAAATTTTATGCTGTGAGTGGTGCCATGTTGACTTTTCAGTGGCCAGGGAGAGAGCGGATGAGCTTTTATACCAAGTTTAACTCTGGTTGAACATCTGGTGACACAGTGTAACACTGATGAGCCATGAGACAGGGAAAGGAAAATTGGGACCAATTTGTACATCTTCACTTAGGGGTGTACTCACTTTTGTTGCCAATGGTCAGTTATTATGGGCTGTAAATCTAGTTATTTTTGTTACACTGCTATGAAAACTGACTGAGCGTTGTGTTTTCATTTTGTCAAAGAGTCATTTGCTGCAGTGTTTGGTCTATGAAAAGATATTCAGAAATATTTGCAGAAATGTGAGGGGTGTACTCACTTTTGTGACGTATCGTCATTCTAAAAGTTGATATAAAAACAATGGGTGCCCTGGAGGTTGGATCAGTCCTTCTCAACATTAATAAGTGCTAGCTTTCAAACTTGAACATGATTAAAATTCACCTAGCAATCAAACAACATTCATGAAACTGTCATGTCATGATGTCATCATGTAATTACAAGCCAGACTTGCTCTGTTAGAGCCACTGTCCGATGCTTTTTCTATCAATTAATAGATCCCAGTCGGCATACGGTCAACTTCACAGTTTTCATTTCGAGTTTCTCCAAAAGTTTAACGAAAATACTGTCAACTTGGCAGATGCATATTTGGTAAAGTGAACCCATATGTTTGTGTGCCAGTATTGACACATGATTCAGTTTATTGTGGTTTTTCCCATGCAAAAGCAGACCAGTGAAACGCTGTCTGTCAGTCAAACACAGAGGAGCCTGAAGCTTTTCATCGGATAAATCCATCAGAGATCAACAAACTCAGCCTCACTCAGCTCCTAGCTGGCAAAAAAAGAGGCCCCGATCGCATACATCATCAACATGCCTGAGAAAATCTGGCCTAAGAGTATCTTCAAAGTCTATGATTATTTTTCATTTCATCAGAGATCTTTTTTTCAAATACTTTCGAAATGCAGTGGGATTTGAAGTCACAAGAGTGTAACAGCGTTTACAAATGTAACTAGCATTGTAATACAGTCTTGGGTTGAGATTCAGATAAACACCAACAGAAACAAAATAAGAGTGAGATCTTTTTCACTGTTTATATCTTCCAAACTACCAAAAGGGCAAGCCTTTGAGGTGAAGCGGTTAGAGCTATAAAGGGAGTGGTGTGGCAGTGTCATATTTACCAAATAAAATCATGAACAGGGTGTCTATGATTTCATCTGTAAGTCCTCAGCATCCTTTTAAATGGTGATGATGGGTAAAAGACATCATCCCTATGATCTGTGCAGCCTTTCTTTTTTTAAAGCACATAATTCTACTTGGAGTGTAATCATATTCATTTATTGTTGATGCGTATGTTGTTTATTTGTGTTATTTAGAAACAGACAAACATTTTTGTGTGAGTTTATTGTTTACATTGCCCTGCTGACATCATTCCTCCACTTTGGTCAGGATTAGACCAATATGAGGTTGAGAGAGGGGGTTGTAAAACTAGTCGTATTTATTTAAGGATTGTAACTGTGAATATTAAATGTGGATTAGTTTGATGTATGTGTAATATGTTCAAATATGAGTGTATAGAGATGTGACTGTTTTGGTAAATGAGCTGATGCTAAATTAAACGATTGAGAAATTATCTTGGTCCCCTTCACTTGCTATGCCACAATTATGCCCAGGGCAGGACTGTGGATAAAAGGAGTGGGAAAGCTGGGCACAGGAGTCTAGTTTGTTGGCTCAAAGGGTGCTTGAAACTGAATTGTTGAAAAACTTTTTCTTGTGTGTGAGATTGCTTTCTTTGAAAGTATCTGCACAGCTTTACTGTCGTGAGTTCAGATATTTAGTTTAGGAAGAAGTTTAGTTAATTAGGTTTTTGCTCTTCAGCACATTTTTATTTTTGTTATTTAGCTGAGTATTTAGGGTGTTTTTGTTATTTTGTTCATTTTCTGTTTTTCTGTTTTGGTTTGTTCATGTATCACGTGGTGCGAAAATAAAATCTCCAAAATACTGCATTCATCTTGTTCCCGTACTCTCCTTTCTCCTCCCTTGGCTCTCGGAAACCACATTACGACACAGCATGGCTTCTTGGGAAACTCTCAGCAATTAAAACTTGTCCATCAAGTTGGACATTTGTCATACAATCAAACTGCAAGAAACCTGTGTATGCTGCAATCTGAAGAAGTTGAACTACTCTAAACACAAGTTGCTAGCAAATCAAGCCAGATGGTGTAAGCAAGATTTAAGCAGTTTTATTCACATTAACTGATGCATTTGCAATTACTTTGCAAACTTGTTTGTAAAACAGAGAGACACAAGTTTGTAATTAAAGTTAAAAATGTAATTTGAATGCTTAAGCTTTAAGTTGTGTTTAAGTGGGTTATTGTTAAGGTGAAGTTAAATCTACCTTCCTTGATCTTTATATTGCATATAACTCCACTGTTTGCTTCAAAGACTCATTCCTTCATTCTTTCAAACATCGTCTTACCCACTTAATCTCTTTTGGGGTCATGGGGGTCTGCTGGTGCCAATCTCCAGCTTACTTCGAGGTCCATCGTAGGGCAACACACACATTCACACTTAACTGGAATTTAGATTCTTTTATTGACCTGATACATGGTGGGGGAAAACGGAGAACCGAGAGATTTCGGAAAGAACATGAAAACTTCTTCAAGAAAGATCACCACAACCTTGTAACTGGGGCCACAGTGCTACCCACTGTGCTACCGTGCCGCCCATTGACTGTAAACCTACTGCCATTGGGCTCAAATGAAGCCATTTCAGACCTGGTGAGGAGGCTGCCAGTTGATTGTGCTCGAGGAGTTTTAACGGGAAGCTTATTGAGCTCATCTTCTGGACCACCTACACCCCTCACAAAGTGTCTCCAGTGCTCATGGTTAAGGAGTCAGCAAAACAGGTCAGTTCCAGCTAATCACCTGTGTTTTGATTTCAATTTAAATTTAATTGTGAAAGTTTTAGTTGAATTAGTTTTCTATATTTTGCTAGAAATCTTCATTTGTAAGTCAGCAGTGTTCTGTGTAGCTGTCAATCATAGTTCTCAATCACATGGTCCCGCTTAGTTTTTTAGATGAAATTTAAACCATACTGAGCCACACGAAAATAAACTTGAGCCAAGAAAAAAAAATATTAAAGTTTGTTCACTGTAACTTTTGAAAATCATTAAAAGAGTGGTAATGTCATACTTTCTGAGGAAATAATTTTAAACTTAAACATTTTGCAGTCAGCGCCATGGGGGCCACTCCACTGGCCATGAGAGACACACTTGGTGTCGCCCCGCTTCAAAGATGCACAACGAAAAAACAGTTCACTCCACTCATTCGGTCCAATGTGTGATGCGCGCCCACGGTTTGCGATTGAGCCCTGAAAATTCAGATTGGTTTGTAAAGTTGAGCAATTTTAACATGGGAGTCAATGTTGAATCTGAGCACTACTGACACCACCAGCCTCAAGTGGCCAGTCGATGAATTGCAGGTTCAGTCATTTCCTAATATGCAGGTCACCACTACATTAAACCCTTTGAAACAACAATGAAATGCCATTTTTAATTCATTTGCATTTAAAGGAAGATGAGTTAATAATTTTGCAGATGTATTAAATATTTACAAAATATTTCAAGTGGTTAAAATATAGCTATAAGGATTCAATTTGTATACTGTTTAAGTTTAAAGAATCAGGAAATGATCTTGATAAACTGACCAATCAAGTGACAAAGTAATCCAAGACTTGTATGTTTGGAAATTCCTCTCTAATAACCAATCTAGAGTTTTCACACACACAGAAAGACAGAGTTTATTACCATTCGAAATTCTTCCCTTTATTAAACATCAGCTGACTCCACCCAGAAGTTTATTAGTTTTACATGGAGCAGCTTAGAGCTTGTTTATAGGGCAGAGTAGTGTTTAAGGATGACCTGGCTGAGATTCACGTGGGTCTGCTCGTCTCTTGGGTCCTGTCAGACCACCTTTAATGCCCTGAGAGTTGTTTTAACTCCCCTCAACAGCACTTGTGAAACACAAGAGCCTCAGGTTTCCAGAAATGCTGGTTAAAGGGCATGTGTTTGTATATGTGTCTGATGGCACGTACAAACCCGTGTCCACGTTCACTTTTCACCTCATTTATCTTAACTGCGTGTGTAGGTCACTTCCTTAATGTGTAACATTACTTGAGAAAAGACAAATAAATTCATTGGGTTGGTGCATCTAAAGTGTCTGCCGGAAAATGATTGCTTGCCATTTTTAATTTTCACTCTATTTAGATCAGGGGTCACCAACCTTTTTGAAGCGGAGAGCTCTTCAAGGGCACTGATTAATGAAAGAACTACCACTTTGATAACACACTTCTGAAATCAGAAAGTTGCACAGTTCACCTTTAATTTTATATTAATGACATTCTACGTGAGGACACTGATTGTTAATGATTAATAATTTATCAATAAAGATTCAGAATCATTCAACAAGGAAGGAAACAGATAAACTTAAACATGCAATATTTTATTTCTTATTTACCTTTCCAATTGTTTAATTTTCAAATGATAACTTCCACAACATTTTGCAGGAAATCATGTCCAATTTGTCAAGACGGTTTCAGTTTTTATCAAATAATGAACTCTGCACCATGTTTGTACAAATAATCAATAATCTAAGATTAAACAAAAATCTATTAATTTTAGAATAAATCTTAAAACATTTTTACTAATCACTACATTTGCAGCCATTAAAACAGATCATGTCTGTTAAACTTAGTAACACATCTGTAACAGTTTTTCATTAATTTTAAATCTATCTGCCAACAACATCTGTCATTTGTTTCTTTGAGTGTTAGTGGGAAGCATGCTCTTCACCAGTGTACTGTAATCTGGGATGTCAGTTGATACTGCAACTCTTCAGTTGCTTTTAGAGAGTTTTTCACCGGCGTTGTAAAAAAAGACTGCTGTTTGGCCAAACTGCCTTTAACTCGCAGGCTTTTTCTTTTCGTAGAGCGCTGCCAGGTGCGCAGTTAGCATCGTAGCTTTTGTGATAAGTCGCTTTGCCGTCGCCACAGTCGCACCGCAAATGAGACACACTCACACTTTTCTTTCACATTAGTTAAAAAGAATTCTTCCTCCCATTCACTATTAAAATAATACGTTTGCTTCCTTTTTTCCGCAATTTTTATGTGGGTACACAGTAAAATCCTAAGAGTTAAATTAACTCTACTCAGAGTGTATTTGGTCCCACTCTATATAGAGTTAAACCAACTCTGAAGGAGAGTTATTTAAATAAGTCTATTTGAACTAAACAGTCTATTTTTGTCTGTTTTTACTCTTTCTGGAGTGGACTTGGTCCCTCTCTGAATAGTTAATATTTAGTTTGCATTTTCCATGCAGATTTGGAAAAACATGAAGAAAATAGATTATTAAATTACTCTTTCTCAGAGTCGGTTTAACTCTATATAGAGTGGGACCAAATATACTCCGAGTAGATATAATTTAACTCTTAGGATTTTACTGTGTAGAAACCGCTTTCGAATCCTCGTCTTTGCAACGCTCAAAACCAAGGCTAAGTTTGTCATGCGCACTAGACTGACCCCTGCCTTATTCTCCTATTAGCGAACTCTGCTACTTTATGATTTTTTTAAAAGGTTTTTATATATTTTTTATACGTTTTGTTTTTAATTTACATCACTGTAAACGCAATTCAAAAAGAATGGCAACACAATTTAATCAGATTTTAGACAGTGATAGTTTGTAATTAGTTCTATTTTTAGAACTGGCTTGCGGGGACTGATATGGTCACTGCGGGCGACACGATGCCCGCGGGCACCAGGTTGGCGACCCCTGATTTAGAGTCACTTCTCTTGTTGCATTGACAATGGATATAATGCTTATATTACATTCTCTCAAGAAATTGAGGCTGAAAGTGCAAATTCTCCCGCTTTAAAAGATGAAGCATGTAATTATCATCAAAATGAGGAAAAAGATCCAGAAAAATCACATAATTTTAATAATTAATTTTCAAATTTTGGTGGAAGATAAGTATAATATCAAAAGCAGTGGTGAAGAAAGTACACAAACCATGTACTTGAGTTAAAGTAGTGATACACCAGGTAAAATAGTACTCGAGTAAAAGTGCTCCCTTCAGAATTTCACTTGAGTAAAAGTACAAAAGTATTTGCTGTAAAATGTACTTAAGTACCCAATGTACTATTTATTATGGCTATGATATACCATTATCATTTTAGTTGCTAAAACAATACCTGAAAGACTCTTAAAAAGACGGTGACATGCATTTAAATGATCATGAGCTCAATCAAAGCTTGAATCTAAATTTTCTTTAGAACCAAATGAAATAACAGGAAGTTAAATTATGAAACTCCCAAACCTTCAGCTGCTTGTAACATCCACTTCTTGAATTTGACCCAGAGGACTGCTTAATCTAATTTTTGCTAGGTTTATTTTACTAGTCCGAGGCACTTCTAATGTCATGACCTTCTAATGTCTTAACGGGAATTCTTCTCTTTTAATTCTTTCTGTGTTTTATTGGGCATTACATCACCTTTCAGATTGTTTGGTTCTGCAAGAGTTGCCGCACTTTGTCACTTTCTGGGCTTCAGTGAATGAAAAATAACTCCAGCAACAGATTATTCGACTCAATAACATGTACACTCATCTGTTGCATGTACATTACGTGCTGGCTTCTTATTGTTTTCTTATTATCATCAGTTAATTCAAACAAATAAAATTAAGAACAAGGACTTTCCTTTAGAAAGTAGGAGAAAAGTAATATATATTTAGTCTGTCGGTTTTCTCGGCGTTCCAAGCTTGATGGGCCCATCTTCATGGTGTCGACCCATGGACAGCCTGATTCTCAGTGAGCTGTCTCGGGGGGCGGGTATTCAGGCGAGCCCAGTGACTCAGCTGGCCCAGGGATGACACTGGAGACCTGATCTGTGGAGCACCTCCTGGGCTCCTTCAGTTCACGGTGGCTCTTGCTGCATCCGTCCCTGCTGCCAGGGAGTGACACCAGGTGGAGACCCACTGATGAGCCACACCTGGCAATGCTGATCTTGCCAAATCACAATATTTATTTTGTTCAGGGTGTACCCCTGTTCAGGTGGGCTGGAGATGCCTGTGACCCCGAAAGGGAACAAGCAGGTAAGAAGACGATGAATGTAAGTCTGGGGGCTTTTGGATCGTTTCTTTAGTACTTTAAAATTCAGTACTAAATAAATTATCTTTAAATCAGTTTTTTTGGCAATGCTTGACATTATTTTTACAACCCTAGCTACTTTTTAAAAAAAAAAAAAAATTTCATTACAAACAAACAAATTCCACCACAAACCTGAATTTGAACTAAAATTCAATTCTGAGTTTTAAATTTAGTAATTTTTTACTGCACAAATCTCAACACCTGAGAACGAATATTTTTTTAAATGTTTTCTAACAAAAATCAAAAGTGTAAAAAAAAGTTTCAAAATAAAAATTCTGCCCCCCCCCCGAAAAAAAAAAATTTTGCGCCAGAACTTAAAAAAAACACACACAAGCTATATCGCAAGTCTTGTATTTCTGAAGGTTATCCCTTCTTTTCACCACTAGATGGCACTGATTGCATCGATTTAGAGCCTGTAAATTGAAAATGAAAGACACGCATTTCCTTTCATTTTCCTTGCAATTTTAATTTGAATTACTTTGCAAATTATGCCATAACTCTTATATTGTTTGTTTGAAACCAAAAATATATAAACAAATAATCTTTTTGGGACCAACACATTATATTTGAAATAAACATTAAATAATAAGTGGATTGTGTCATTCCTACTTAATTCAAAACAGCCGCTGTGATTGGCACATGCATCGTTGCGCGTTTAGTAAATTCTTTTAAAAGTGTTAGTACAAGTTGTGTAAATAGGTTTTAATGCAATGTTCGATGTTTTCTTTATAAAATAGTTAACTTTGTTTCATCCACATTTATTGTGAGGAGAAACCAGAATTTACTCATATAATCTTTTGGAGGAGTGTAATCTAATCAAGGATGGCAAAATGTGCAACACCCAAAATACACAAAAACGAGTCCAAAAACAAACTAAGAACTGAAGCTCTCAGAGAGGTAAAAGTAAACATGTAGTTGCCAAGAAGAAAATCAGCTGTCAGCACCTTTGTTAGGCGATTCTGCTGAAATCAATCATTTGTGGAAAGCAGAGCAAATGATCAGATACACGAACAAAGAGGAATTATAAAACTAAGAGGTTCCGCCAACAAAAACAGGAGCATCATTCTGAATTCTTCAATAAGGAAAGTTTTTCATGGAACTGAAATGGGAATGGAAACAAACATGGTTGTCACAACACTAATGGATAAACAGCTACGTGAAAGAAGCAACTTAATTTATCTGTTGCTTTTCACATCATCTTCACAATAGCTGGCAAAAGTCATTTGTATTTATTCCGATGAGCTGCAGCACTGTCCAAAAGGTTTTTGGCAGGCTTGAAAAAAGACAGAAAGAAAGCTTCAGAAATGAATTATTGTTAATAATTTATTTTCAACAGGGGGCGGCACAGTGGATAGCACTGTGGCCTTCCAGTTAGAAGGTTGTCGGTTCAAGGCTTGCCAGTGACCTTACTGGAAGGAATTTGCATGTTCTCCCTGTGCTTGCGTGGGTTTCCTCCCGGTACGTCGGTTTCCCCCACAATCCCAAAAGCGCGGTTTGGTTAATAGAATAATCTAAATTCCCCTTAGGTGTGAATGTGTGAGTGAATGTTGCCCTGTGATGGACTGGTGACCTGTCCAGGGTGTACCCCCGCCTCTCACCCAATGTGCGCTGGAGAAAGAGAAAAAGCTGGTTGGAAAATGAGTTTACAATTATTTAGCTCCATAACATGAAACTAATATCGAATTTAAATCTCAAAAAATGTATCTCAGAAATCATTTTTTCTCAAATTGGTTGAAGCAAACTTAACACACCCTGCAACAAAAACTACTAGATCAAGTATTTTGTACCAGCATCATGATTTTTAAGGATGGCACCAAGTCTTCTAGTCATGGAATGACTGAAGAATGGAAAAAAGTAGATGCTGCAATCTGTTACCAGAGCCTGGAGCAGGATGGAGAGCGATGCTCATCTTCAGAATTCCACACAGGTGTTCAGATCAGATGCCATCAATGAAATGCAGCTACCCAACACCAGCAGCACTCCTGCAGCCCTACATAATGACACCGCCAGCACCATGTTTAACTGTAGGCACCAGGCATTTTTCCTTGAAATCCTCACCTTTAAATGATCTTTGTCTCATCACTCCAGAGTCCCAGTATTCTTCATCTCTTTCCGCATGGGGCCTAGAAAATTCTATATGTGCTTTTTTTGTGCGAGTCTTCCTTTGTGGCCGCATGGCATCACAGCAAATGCTTGCTCCAGTTTGGCTTTCAACTGCTTTAGCTAAATGCAGGTGATTTTCTTCAGCACTTCTCATCAGAAGACACTGAAGATGTTATCAGAGGGGTGAAGATAACTTCCGTGGACAGCCTGGACTTCTCTGTAAGATGCTTTTTGAATCTCTTTTGCAGTATATTCTAACTGATATGTAAAGCTTTGCTGATCTTCTTGTAGCCCTCACCTTTTTGTGGGACATTTTTCTTCCATGGGGAGTCATTGCTGAATTAATGCCCTTTTATAAAAGTCTGCTGGACACCTCCTAAATGTAAAGTGTAGTGTACATCCCTTTTTTCACAGCTTTCCCCATTTTATAGTTGAATTACTTGACTGAAGGAATTATTTTACTGAGGTGCTCTCAGGCACCTTGAACAGGAACAGAGGTCTCTCTGATGGGCCAGACTAATGTTTTAAACACATATCATTTTACATTAAAATACAAACAGAAGCATTGTATTCAAGGAAAAAGAAGTGCTCTAAACTCAATGGCCCAAGGATTTTATTTTCTGGTTACCGGTGAAACGGATTAACCAGAAACACCAATCCTCACGGCACCATTTTACTCCAGCAGAGAGAAGGAGAGAAGCAATGTTTTATGAGGGAAAGTGGCAAGTCTGTCTGAAGTATGCGGAAAGGATTTAACCATAAAACACATTCAATTGCACATCTGCGGTCTTGAGAATGACATGCTGGATGTTAACATTTCACTTGTTTAACAAAGCACTGGGAGACTTTTTTGTTGCGTATTTTATATGAAATTTAATGACAGTTAAAATAAAGTTCAGTTCTATAGAATGATTATAAAGAAGGTTGGATAATATTAGTGATGTGAAACATTTACAAACATTAAAGGCATGATAACATTTTCAAACTAGAGTTTCTATTACAATACAATACAATATATTTTGGCTTGTAAACGTGGCAAAAGAGATGTTATAGAACATTTGGTTGTTATGAGGAACTATAATGTCACTAACTTCTCCATGTCAATATGAGTGATCTAAACCAACTCCCATGTCTCTTTGATTGTCCTTAGCAGACATACCTAATGCTTTTTAGGAGTAGTTGTGTGGGATAATGGTTTTATTTCTTACTTAATGGAAGTGAGAAATTCACACGTGGTGGTTTTGGCTAAATCAGTTTAATGAGTTTTCTGGGTATCCAGATTTTTTATTTAGAAATGGTAAATGTGTACTTATAACTTAAAATTTAATTATTAGCTGGCCAAATGATCTCATTCCCATTCCTTTAATGGTTTTCACAATAGAGTCCCAACTCTTATTTATCAATAAAAAGACCCCTTTTCAATAAATATAATATAAAACAGTGTCACGCTTCTAGAACAAAATTGATTAGCATGCAATGCACCAATGGGTAAATAAGTCTATTATCACATGAACATACTCAAAATACACTAAATAAATACACACAAAAATTTTTTATGTTGATTGGTGTTTTTTTAAAGGTTCATGTATTTTGACCAACATGTGGAGTTGTTCCAAAAATGATATGTCTGGGATTGGGGTATAATACAGGAACTCACACAAATGCTAAAATGCAGCTTTAGATGTGCCACTTTATTAGGTACACCTTGCTAATACCAGTTTGGACCCCATTTCGCCTTCAGAACTGCCTAAATTCTTCTGGAAGTAACTATCAGAGGATTGGGATACTGGGTGTGGCTTTGACACCATGCTCAGTTGGTACTAATGGGCCCAAAATCTGCCAAGAAAATCGCCACCACACCATTACACCACCACCACCACTACCAGTCTAAACCATTGATGCAAAGCAGGATGGATTCATGCTTTCATGTTGTTCACTCCAGTTCTAATCCAACCTTCCTTATGTAGCAGTAGACATTGATCCTCATCAGACTAGACGTTTTTCCTTTTTCCAATTTTGTTGAGTCTATGCAAATTCTAGCTTTAGTGTTCTGTTATTAGCTGACAGGAGTGGCACACAGTGTGGTCTTCTGCTGTTGTTGCCCATCCTCCTCAGTTTGGCCACTGTCCTCTGACCTCTGGTTTCAACAATTCCCCCACAGAACTGCCATTTATTTAATATTTTGTCCTTTTATGAGGATGGTTGTGTATGAAAATTTCAGTAGATCAGAAGTTTCTGAAAGACCAAACTGGCTGGTCACCAACAACCATGCCACTTCAGTCACTTCAATCATCTTTCTTCGCTTTTCAGATACTTGGTTTAAACTACGCTGCTGCCATGAGAATTGCTGATTAGAAATTTTGTTAATGTAAACAGATGTACCTAATAAAGTGGCCGGTGACAGCTCCACTCACGTTTCAATGGACGAGAACCTGGGATACGTCATCTATATCTAGTGAACTCAATGTGCTTTTCTCCAGAGCACCCTGAACAGGTCAAATTCACAAATTTTCACATTGAATTACAGAATTTTTTTACATGGTACACACTGGGGCAAAATAAATTCAAGGTAATCCGTGCTGACACACATTCACAAGTGCTACAGGCTACAGATTGAATACTGTCCTGGGACAGTCCAGCAACTGTAAACACACTCTAACACAATTGGCTCTGGTACGACTGGTGTCTGGGGACACTTTTTAAGTTGTGTGCAGCTGTGCTGGGTCTGAGAGGGTCTACTGCCTAGGGATGGAGATGTCAGCAGTAATAAAGTGAATCATGGCACTTTTGAAGGAAAATAAATCTTGGCAAGCCATTCCAAATGACCTAACAATTCAACCATTCCATCTTCTAGTGAATTTAACAAGGGCCGATTGACATCATATGAATGTTATTTTAATGTACCAAAAAGAGGCTATTGAAGAAATTGAACAGAGGAGAACCACTAGTGAACCTGTTGGAAAAAGGTGAAGTGAGCACCTGCCGACTATCAGGAATTCAATCTGAAGACACTCTAAAATCACTCAAGCACATCACACATCACATGGTGAACAAAAGATCACCATGATAACCATGCAGCCAATCAACATGTTCTCCCAAATGTTGCTTGGTCTGGTTGCACACCATAACATACGATTTGACATCAACTCCTGCTCTGGTTGTACAACCAAAGGATAGCCCTTAGCTGAGGGACCCAGAGCCCATACTCAAAGGGCATGCCCTAGATTACCACACAGTCAAATGCCTTCTCCAGATCCACAAAACACATGTGGACTGTTGGGAAACTCCCATGAAACCTCCAGCATCTTGTAGAGCTGATCTGACGTTCCACAAAGATGTTGGCATGGCATTGTTCCTCCTAAATCTGAAGTGCAGTGTCCTGGCATAGACTTTCCCAGAGAGGCTGAGGTTGTGATACTCTGTAGTTGGAACACTACCATCTGGATCCCCTACTAGAGGTACCATGGACACTGTTCCCAACCTGATGTTGGGATGGGATGATGCAGTGGCACGTTAACTAGGACACTTTGTACATGGAATGTCAGAATTTTGCTGTGTGTTGGAATATTCCTTCCAAGAAGACTCCACTGAACCATTACCTGCAAGGTCATTTTTGATACAAGACAGGGAGTTTTCAGAAAGAGCCCTTGTAATTAGAGGTGGCCGGTGCATTTTAGGCTGGTATACTTGTTTAATCCAGTCAGCCACTGAAAACTCTGGGTTCAAGTCTGCTCCAGATGTGAGGACGGACCGCCCAGCAGTTGCCAGTTAGCCGACAGTGCGGGGAAGCTCCGGCAGACCCCACCCATGACCGCCACCACCTAGACAGCCCCCCCCTGCGGGGACCAGGAGACCAGAAGAGGACAGGGAGGGAGACCACACCAGGTGCAGCAGAGCCGCCCCCCAGCCACAATCCGGCCCTGCACACACCATGACCAGTTGGTTGAGGGATGATATCCAGGCACCACCCCCCAGTCTCTAATATGTATGTAAAATAAGAGGGCAGTCTTCTCTGTCCTAGATTTAGGGAGGGGCCATCCTTGCAAGTGATCTATGGGGCACTGGGGGAGAGGCCGGCCCCTGAATCGAGTCAGTGGCAATGTAATTGACCCCCTGATCGCTCCAGGAGGAAATATCTTTAAAAATGAGGGTTCTATACATGTCTATGTATGCTCACATCCCCAAAAAAGACCTGCTGGAGCTACACAAGTTTCAGTGGGTCCTGAGTATTCAATCACATTCAGTGCAAGATAAGGTGTTTAATGAGGTGTCAATCTAAAGGACAATGGTTAGGGGCCATTTGGACTTCATGATATTTAAAATCATAATACTACCTTCCTTTGATTTTATCAACATGTTGTAGACTAAAATTTCACTGGATTGAGTTGTCTATACACTTTACAGTCTAATGAAACTATTTCTGTTGGATTGCTATGAATCAGTGACTTCATGAATCGTTAATCATACCTGCTGTGTAGATTGTATGTTAAATTTACAATAGAATAATCAACATCACAACCTCAACAATCTCCATTTTCATATGATGTGTGGGTAGCACTGTGGCCTTTCAGTTAGAAGGTTGACGGTTTGAGACTTCGTCTGTGACCTTCCTGGAAGAAATTTGCATACATCAAAAATATACATCGGGTCAATTGAATAATCTAAATTCCCCTTAGGTGTGAATGTGTGTGTTGCCCCGCGATGGACTGGCAACCGGCAGACCCCTGTGACCCCGAAAGGGAATAAGCAGATAGGAAGACGTAAGGGATAAGATGTTTCAAAGGACTGAAGCATTTTTTATATAAACTTTGCATGCCTGCGATGGACTGGTTACCAGATTGTACCCCCATCTTCGCCCAAAATGAGCTGTACCCCGAAGATGAGTTGCGGGTTAGAAGATGAATGAATGAACGAATGAGTTTTGCATGCAACATGCAAGAGTTATGGCTCTGGAGATACTTATATATTTATATCTCAGTGCTACTACATGTTACCCCTAACCTCTAAACCCCAACAGTGTCCATGAAACCAATAAGTGTCTAGTTTTTCTCATTTCATTGCCCTCTTTAACTTTCCAGTGCTCAACCTTCCTCTCAACCTTTTGACCTGACCACAGGAAATTCTTAAACTTCCAGCTGATCAGCCATAAAAGAAAGATTTCTGAAGTAACAAGGTAAGAAATGTCAATCTTCCAAAGGTATGAAGCGGAAATGAACAGGAAAGGAATGAGGGAAATCACACTGGATGTGGAAAATCCCATGCCTTTAAGAGCTTTGCATGCAGTTTGTTGTTTTTGGCATCTTAAAGTGGCAATTATTTGCTGGAGAAAGTGCAGATCTACTGAGAGTGAGATTCTTGAACATTTCTGTGATTTTAATAAAAAGAGGGGACTGCTGGCGAAGTAGTAACATTCCTGATCTTAATAATTTACAATTTATGGTGGGCGTATACTTAAAAACAAATCATTTAAATGGTATTGAGTTTATTGTGTGCATTGATTGTACACACTTTCCGAACATGTGTTGTAATTACAAACGAATTTTTCAGAAAATTTAGTGAGTAGATTTTAAAATATCTACTTTTACTTTTACTTGAGTACATTTCTAGTTCTGTACCTGTACTTTTAGAGCACTACTTTTCTTCTCTCTTAACGACTTTATTTTTTCTACATGGATCGGCTCCTATCCTGTCCAATCTAAATGTGTCTAAAGAAACGATCCCCGAAAAACGAGATCGAATGTAACCAATCCAATACGATTTCATCGATACAATCAGTAGAAATAGAAATCATTTTGAAAGAACAACTTGTTAATTGTGTCAATCACCAGGAAAATAGTTGACTGTTTAATTATGAAGCAGTTTTTCTCTCTCATTCTCTTTTTTCTGTACTTCTACTGTTTTGCACTCTTTATATTACTCTTTCTCTCTCATTCTCTCTATTTTTCACTCTTGCTTCTCTCTTTTTCCCTCTTCCTTTGCTTTCTTTTTCTCTACATCTCGTTCTTTTTCTTTCACTCCCTCTATTTCATTCTCCTGTATTCATATATTTTGTGCTCTCAGTGTTTTTCTTTCCAATCTATCTGTATCTTTTCTATTTTCCTCTCTTTTTTCTCTCCTCTCTTTTCTTTCATGCTCTCCTTTTTCTCACTATATCTTTTCCTTCTCTCTTCCTCTTGCTCTTTCTGTTTCTTTCTTCACTTTCTTTCTCTCTTTACCTCTTCTATATTTCTATCTCTAGAAATACCATTAAGAAAATGGCTCTGATGTGATACTACTCTTGAGTAGTTTTAGAAGAGCTACTTTTTACTCAAACTTTGAGTCGTATTTAGAACAGATACTTTTACTTTCTTCACTTTTTTGTCAAGTATTTTTTACTTTTACTTGAGTATGATATTTCAGTACTCTTTACAACACTGATGTGGAACCAAAAATCACAAAGTACTTTCAAATAACTATTTTAGTGCATATTTAATATAATTATATTCTCTCTTAATTGCTTTTCAGGCAATGTTTATAATCACAATTTCCCCTTATCATCATTCATAGTCATTGGTTTTTAAAATATGCTTTGAGTGCAGCACATAAATCTGACATTCTACTGCAGGAAAGATGAACAAACACATTTAATGCTTTGTCTGTGATCCAATCTCTGGTGGTCATCTGAACACATTTCCAATCCAACCATCTCCTATCCATCTTATTTCATCAGGGTCAAACACATTTCAGGAAAAAATGACTACAAACATCTGCACAAATGTAGAGAACAGTCCACGCTGGATGTTAAATTGTAGATCTTAACTGCATTCCAGAAGATTATTTTATTGCTTTTACACATCACATAATATTGTATGCCATACATATGTACCACTGACAATTTACCTACTGTCTAGTAGAAACTGCCAAGCTAGATAAGGTCACCCACTCTAATAATTTATTGTACCACTTTTAGCTTTGATAATGGTATGTGTTTGCTTTGGCATTGTTTCGGTATTCAGATTTGTTTCCATCGAGTACAGCATTCATTTTTCACTGAGATCTTGCATCGATGATGGTAGAGTCTGACCGTTGTGCGAAGCCTTCTCTAGCACATCCAAAAGATTCACAATGGGGATGAGGTGCGGACTCTGTGGTGGTCAATCCATGTGTGTAAATGTCTCCTACTCCACTCTTTCACAAATTGAGCCGATGAATCCAGGCATTGATAGAGTTATTGGGTCTTTCAGTATATTCAGGGAGTCTGCTGACCTTACTTTTGAGTACTTTCTGTTACTGAACCTAGACCTGAACAACTACAAGGAACCCCAGATCATAGCACTGCCCCCACAGGCTTCTACTGATGCACCTACCACTTTGGAACTTCATTCCAGTGGTCTATTCCTTGGATCATGCCTCTGCTATGCCTATGGGTCAAACCTCTCCTATGCCTATGGGTCAAACCTCTTTTATGCCATGGGTCAAACCTCTGATATGCCATGGGTCATAACTATCATACCCCTTGGGTCCACTTTGTTCTATTGATGGAAGTAATTTGATCTGAATCCTTGCCTTCTAATGATGAAAGTTCTGAATTATGTCCTTCAACCGCTGAGCCTAATATCATATTCTTAAAGGAAAAAGATCAACTGGTGATCAGAAGGTCACTAGTAGAATCCACTGGGAGTCAAAGATGCAGTGAGCTACTCCGGATGTGTGTTCACAGGGTGTGTATGCACTTGGTTGGGGTAAATGCAACATCCCTGGTATGGATCACCTCTTATTTGATCTTAATGTCCATTTACTTAACTTTCACTTTAATCCAGACCTGCCTGAAAATCTGGGGAGTTTCAGCACAGATTGTTATTTTTCTAACTGTAGTAGATCAACAATAGATTTAAATTTCTTTGTGCTACGAAAGGTATTTAACAAAAATGTAAAAAATTACGACAATGTATCAAGTTTTCTTTTTTATTTGACTTCTTCTAATTATTTGAAATATACCGTAATTCAATCAAATCCATATTTTTTATTCCTGCTCTCTTGAATATGAAACTCCTAAAATTTACGTTTCTCAGTAAGTTATGTTTACCTGATTTAAGCTCAGTTACATAAATAAATAAATGCAAATAAACTACAACTGACTGAGTAAAAATGTTTCTAATTAAGAAGAGTCAGAATGAGACAGGATGAGGATCACTGGAGAGGAACAATGTTAAACCAAATAATGAAATCACATGCGACACAAAGGCAACGACCACCAACATTACAAGCTCTGTTTCAGAGTAAAACTCTTTTATGGGATTGTTTCATTGTTACATTGCAAAGCCAGAAAACCAAAACTACAAAACAAACCTCCCTGTGAACATTCCAACGTGAGATCATTACAAAGCAATGAACCATTAAGACGTTCCCGCTGGTTCAAGCGAGGCTCACATTTTATAGGCCAGTATAATGAATTCTTCAGTGTTATGAACAAATTGTGGAACAATAGGGAATGTTTCTACTCTGAAGAAGAAAAGTGCACACTTAAGCTTTTTTAGCAATTGCTGCCAAGCATGTGCAGCTGGGGGTGAACCATGAGACCCCCTTTGGGGAAACCAAATCCATCCACAGATGAACTGTGAGAGGATCGAGAGAGGTGAGATAGAAGGAGGCTGACAAGTGGATAAATCTCTGTATTATATTTTCTATGCTCTCCTATATCATTTCGATGAGTATAAAAATGTAGTAATAAACCAGAAATTGGAGGACAGATATGGGACAGTCAGAGAATCTGCTGCTCATTACTTCATATCAATGAGGTGTATGCTTTATATATGGTTGTAACCACTGTTGCATTGAGAAACGTGACACTTCAAACAGCATAACTTGTAGATTTGGGGTTTACAAATTATATATTAAAGTGGTTGCTTGAAATTTGTTTTTAGGCTCAGGTTTGTATTAATTTGAGTGTAAATAACGGCCTCCAGAAACCTTCCCCTCACTTTAAGAATTACAAATGTAATCCCTCTATCTTCTCCAACACCAACCAATCAAATGAACACATTCTGCCTCAGTTAAAGTTTATCTGAGGATACCATGTGTGTGTGCACAGTGTGCAATGCATCTTCCATTGTGATCTGTCTGCAGAATTTGGATATTCAACAGCTTGTGCTATTCTGACATCTACATTTGGTGCTTTTGAATTCAGGCCAGTACATACGCGTCTTTGTGGTTATATGATATAGCTACATCAAACATATGGGATGTTCTAATGACATTTGACCTTCATCCCTCACAAAAAGAAGGCTCTTAGCTTTGAGGTGTGATAAACCTCTTAAAGACGGTTTTCACGTTTTGTGGACGTCACTTTTGAAGCATTATAGCAACACTTCAAAGAGGTTTGTAGGAGAGAGGGGCTCCTAATGAGGAACAGGTCCTTGTTCACTCATGGCCATCTCAGAATGTTTATTTAGAAGGATGAGCCAAAAGTGGCCAGCTGCTTTCTTTTGGGAACAATACGAGAATTCAGCACATCTGTTCTTCATTAAATGATCCTTCTCTCATTCCCTCACTCACTCCAGGCATTATCATTCAGATCTTTGCTCTTTTGCCCAGTTATATGCACTCAGACACAGATGGACCAGTTGTATTTATCTGTACCTTATTACCCTAAGGTCTTATGAAGCTGGCGATGGTCAAAAATCTTCATGTCGACTTTGTTACTACATTACTACATAAGTGCCCCTATTATGGGTTTGTAAAAAGTATCCTTCAAGTGCTGCATAATATGGTATTGTGCTAATCAAAATATGCCGTTTTAAATGTGAAAGTGCTGTGTATAAAGTTACTCTGGACCTGCCTACTATTGTGAGCATGATGTGAGGGTACGATGTAATAGGCAAGCTGTCCGGGAATGGATATCTGTGACTTAAACCCTCCAAAGGAGCACTAGGACAACTGCCAAACGTTACACCCCCCCAAAGAGCTTGACGATCTGGGAGGTTTGTGGGAAGGAGGCGAAAAGGGATTAGGTTGGTTAGGTTGGGTTTGTAGATCAAGGGTGGCTTGAAGATGAAACTGTTGTAGGCCATGCAGGAAACTCAGATGGTGCTAAGGTGCATCCCTCTTGGCAGTAGTGCCACTCCCAGATTGCCCAGTCTGCATAGGGAACCAACTGGCACTATTATTCGGGTATTATATTTAGAAATATTTACAAAAATACAAATTTATAAAAGCATTTAATAGACCACATTCAACCCTACCCCCACCCTCCACAATCTCACACTAACCTCATGCTTTCAAGTCACATTGATGGAATAATGGTTAAAATTTAAAGGCCTCTACACACCGATCCGAATTAAGATTTGCACGAATCTTTGGATGACAGGGTGCTCTTCGTCTGCATCGGGGAAAAATTGATGCAATGACACTCCCTGCCTGAAGATGGTGTTTGCTTGTACAACAGATGCATGGGGGAAACATGGAAGAAGAAGAAGAAGAAGACGCAGAGAGAGAGAAGAAATCAAAGAACACATTGAAAAAATCATCGATGTCAAAATTTTTCTGTTTATTCTGTTGGTGGCTGATCATTGGGAGCAGTTTGATTAAATAGTGGAGAAAAGAGACGGTTTGTGATGCACTTTATCTTTCCTGTTTCCTGTTCGAAGACGCTATGCAAAAGTGGGATGAGCGCCACCGAGAGGCTCTTTCTCCACATTCAGAAAACACTTTGATAGGTTGTTCTCCTTGTGGAAAACGAATCTGATACTGCAATCAGATATTGAATTTCTTTTTCGTTGTAAACCACTCGTTTGGTCCCATTGTGACCGCTAGAAAAAATAGAGCCATCAAATTAACTCACTGCTGGAGACACGCAAGACAAAATAATTTGTTAAAACAATTTATTAACAAAGCAATTAATTATTAAAAATGTAGCATTGATAAAAATACTACGTTTGTAATACTATTCACAGTGAACTTTCTGCTCTCTCACCGTTTCATTCGCTCTCAATACAAAATCATCCCGCAAGCCGGATTGGACGGCCTGGTGGTCGGTTGTGGCCTACGTGCCATGTGTTTGACACCCTTGCTTAAGTAGCTCACAAGCCCAAAAAATTGTGGGCACCACACCTCTAGGTGCTTATCTCACCATTGCTTGTTTAACTAAAGGCTTCGATAACAAGGATTGTAGGGATTAGGCTGGAAGGTCTCAGATTTACCCCCATTCTAAGTGCAGTTACCCTCTAGCTGCTTTGCTCATTGATCTAAGCTTTCTATACTTACAGTTTCTTTATGAGTCAAATGTCTTCAGGTCATGCCACCATGCTCTTCTCCTTTTTGTCTTTGCCAGAGGCTGAAATTACTATCTTTGATATACAGGTACAAAGTGTTATTGTAGGTGCCTACATCAGGAAACTGATAAAAAATTACCTGTTAAAATATTTTGCTGAGAATTTTCGTTTGTCAATGCTGTTAATGTTAACTAAGAGTTTCACCCTTAGTTACAACATGAGTTACCAGATTCCTCCATAGCAACCAGTTTGGAATGTCTCTATCTTAGCTTAGAAAAATCATAGAGATATGAGGGTTGCTTTATTTCACTCAAATCAACCATTGCAGGGCAACACACAGCGTTTTAGATTTTAGAACGAACTTGACACATGTTTTTCGGATTGTGGGAGAAAAACAGAGTACCCAGAGGAAACCCTTACAAGCGCTGGGCTAACCTGATAACTTCTTTCCACTACTTCCTCAAACCGACAACATTCTAACTGAAAGGCCACAGTGCTACCTTCTGTGTATGATTACATCTTTAAAAACAAGTGTTGTGACCCTTTAAATCTGCTACAGTGCTATAGAACACAGCACAACATAAGGAGATACAGACAGTGCCAGCCCTAACCAATTTGGCACCCTTTGCAAGATTTCAGATGGTGCCCCTTGCATCACAGTCAATTTCACTTCTGTGTACATATACTTAGTGTGACGGAGGTCCATCCCGATCAGCGCGGTCCTGGCATAAATCCGGAACACCTGGCGCCCACCATCAAGGGCAAATTAGGAACAGCCGCGCCTCATCAGCGCGGCAGCTTAAAAGAGAGAGAGAGAACCACCACAGGGAGAAGAAGCTCCGAAGAGTGCAGACTCTAACTCCTCTCTCTCTCTCTTTACCCCCAGACAGCCCGTGACAGCGAGAAGACGGCATTTACCCCTACCACACCGATCTATTCACGCACCGAGCACGAGAGCACATCTGGGACTGGGAAGAGCACTGAAGAAGAAGAGGACACGAGCACCGAGCACCTGAAGACAGCACCAGCCACGAGCACTCCACTCATCACTCTCAATAAATCCACCCTCCGGGGAACTTTTCTGTTGAAAACCTTGTTGTGTGATTCCTCTCCTGCGACAACTGGTGGAGAATGCGGGTATAACACCCAGGGGGAATCACACACAAGAGTTCCACAACCCGGACATTTAAACCCTGCAGTTTTTTTTTTCTCTCATTTACTTTTTTTCGTTTTTCGGATTCACAGCAAGTACGGTGTGCGACGCTCTCCGAAAGATGGAAGACGTCGTAAAACATCTCGCTGAAATGACCATCCGGCAACAACAACTCGTCGAGTTCCTGGCGAAGCAGCAGAGCGAAACGGAGCGGAGGGTTAGCGATCTTCAGGGTGCCAGCGCCCAACAAATCCCGCTTCCCGACGCGAGAACGCAAGCTGTGCGGCTTCTCCCAAAGTTGACCCCCCACGATGACGTCGAATCCTACCTCCAGCTATTTGAGTCCACTGCAGGATCAGAAGGGTGGCCACGAGAAGAGTGGGCACGGGCGCTGGCACCGCTGCTGACCGGCGAGGCGCAACGAGCTTTCTTTTCCCTGGACTCCAGTGTACGTGATGATTATGAAGAGCTTAAACGAGAAATACTCGCTCGCCTGGGTTTATCTCCCATCTCCGCTGCGCAGCAGTTCCACGGCTGGGAATATCGCCCTCGCCGGCCAGCGCGCGCTCAAGCCGCTGACCTATCCCGCCTCGCTCGACTCTGGCTGCTCGAAGGAAGCCCCTCCGCCAGCCAGGTCGTTGAACGCGTGGTGCTGGACAAACTGCTGAGAGCGCTGCCTCGCGCACAGAAGCAGGCGGTCAGGATGAGAAACCCAACAACATTATGGGAGGCCGTAGAGGCCATTGAGCTGGCGGAGGTGGCCCACCGGGACGACACCGGAGAGCGTGCGCCACCGTACCCCCGGAGGGTGGTACAGGACCCGCGTCCGCCAGAGGGCACCCCGCGACCAGAGAGCAGACCGGCGGCTCCCCTTCCCTCACGACGAACCGATGCCAACGGATCCACCATCGCCCCCCAAGAAGAAATGGCTGGCGGGTTGTGGATTTCACCACCGGTTACCTAGAGGAGCCCCGGGAGTGACGGTGAGGGTCAACGGACGCCATTACCACGCGTTGTTGGACTCGGGGAGTTCCGTGAGCCTGCTGAGGAGCCAGCTCCTCCCACCTCGACATGAGACCCATGCCATACTGCCTCTAACATGCGTCCACGGAGAAACCCGGGAAGTGAAGGCCCGCCAAATTCAGCTCCAGGCCAGAGGGAAAACCTGGATGGTCGAGGTGGGTGTAGTAAAAGATTTACCTGTACCAGTGCTCCTTGGCAGGAACTTCCCCGGGTTCGTCAGCCTGCTCGCCGCCGCCACCCGCCGACCCGCCAGCCTTGGAGGGAGCCGCCCAACCTCGTCGCAGGAGAAGGCTCCATCCAACCCGGCCGTCACCCTAACCACGGATAGCGGGAGAGATGGTGAGTCCACCCCCCCTTCAGCTAACCTCTTTTATGATGTTTTTCAGCAAGTCACAAGGGGGGGGTCCTTCAGCCGCGAACAGCATGAAGACGACCGACTAAAGCACTGTTGGGCTCAGGTGCGCGTGGCTGAGGGACAGGAAATCCAACCCGGGCCCCATCCTCTCCCGCATTTCATAGTGAAGGATGGTCTGCTCTACTGCGTCGCCGAACGACGGGGGGAGGTGAAGGAGCTACTCGTCGTCCCCCGGTCGAAGACGGAGACGGTGTTGGAGCTCGCGCACTCCCATCCAATGGCCGGGCACCTGGGAGCGGCAAACACGGCGCAGCGGATCAGGGACCGCTTCCATTGGCCGGGGATAGACGGCGAGGTTAAGGCTTTCTGCCGGGCCTGCCCCACGTGCCAGAAGACGTCGCCGCGTACGCCTCCCCCCAGTCCGCTGATTCCACTCCCCATCATCGGGGTGCCCTTTGAGAGGATTGGGATGGACTTAGTGGGGCCGTTGCCGAAGTCTGCCCGTGGCCATGAGCACATCCTGGTCATCGTGGACTACGCCACCCGGTACCCGGAAGCCGTGCCCCTACGCAAGGCCACAGCGAAAAACATCGCACAGGAGCTGTTCCTGCTGTTCAGCCGGGTGGGCATCCCCAGCCAGATCCTGACTGACCAGGGAACCCCCTTCATGTCCCGGCTGATGGCTGACCTCTGCCGGCTGCTAAAGGTCGACCAGCTCCGCACCTCGGTCTACCACCCCCAGACGGATGGCCTGGTCGAGAGGTTCAACCAGACCCTGAAGAGGATGCTCAAGAAGGTGGCGGATGAAGACAGGCGCGACTGGGATCGGATGATCCCCTATGTCCTCTTCGGCATCCGGGAAGTCCCCCAAGCCTCCACAGGGTTCACGCCATTTGAACTGCTGTTCGGCCGTCAACCAAGGGGACTCCTGGATGTCGCCCGAGATGCGTGGGAGCAGCAGCCGGTAGCGCTCCGCTCTGTGGTCGAACACGTGACCCAGATGCGTCAGAACATCGAGCGGGTCATGCCATTAGTCCGGGAACACCTGGTCCAGGCGCAGCAAGCCCAACAACGGCACTTCAACCGGGCAGCCCAACCCCGAGAGTTCCAACCGGGAGATCGAGTGATGGTCCTGGTCCCCACCTCAGCCTGCAAGTTTCTGGCCAAGTGGCAGGGGCCATACACCATCACAGCAAAGGTCGGCGACGTCAACTACAAAGTGCGACAGCCAGGGAGAAGACAGCCCGAGAAATTATATCACATCAACCTCCTGAAGAAGTGGGTGGGGACCAGAGACCAGCTCGCCGCACTCGCCACACTCGCCTCCTGCTCCCCTCTGATCGTGGACACCAACGACGACCTCTCGGCTGCCCAGAAGAAGGAGCTGCAGCACCTGGTCAGTCAGTTCCAGGATGTGTTCTCCCATCAGCCGGGGCAGACCAACATCGTGGAACACCACATCAGAACGCCACCAGGAGTGATCGTCCGGCAGCGGCCTTACAGAGTACCGGAAGCCCGTCGGCAGGCTATAGAGGAGGAAGTCCAACACATGCTGAAGTTGGGGATAATCGAACCATCCCGGAGTCCGTGGTCCAGTCCCATCGTGATGGTTCCTAAACCCGACGGCACCCTCCGCTTCTGCAATGACTTCCGCCGGCTCAACGAGGTGTCTGAATTCGACGGCTACCCCATGCCTCGGGTGGATGAGCTCCTGGATCGCCTGGGACGGGCCCGTTACATTTCCACCCTTGACCTCACGAAGGGCTACTGGCAGGTGCCAGTGGCCGCAGAAGACCGGCCCAAGACCGCCTTCTCCACGCCATCGGGCCACTGGCAATACCGCCGTCTCCCGTTCGGCCTTCATGGAGCCCCTCCCACCTTCCAGAGAATGATGGACGTCCTGCTCCGCCCACACCAGCCCTACGCTGCGGCCTACCTGGATGATGTGGTCATCCACTCGGAGGCATGGGACGACCACCTGGACCGTCTGCGGAGGGTGCTCACGGAGCTCCGGGGAGCCGGACTGACCGTCAACCCCCGAAAATGTCACCTGGCACAAGCCGACGCATCGTACCTGGGGTTCCGAGTGGGACGGGGAGTGATCCGGCCCCAGGATAAGAAGGTCCAAACCATCCAAGAGGCACCTCGTCCCACCACAAAAACCCAGGTACGAGCCTTCCTGGGGTTGGCGGGATATTATAGGTGCTTTATCCCCAACTTCTCCTCTTTAGCCGCCCCCCTGACAAACCTGACCAGGAAGGGGCAGCCGGAGAAGATCGAATGGACTCCGGAACTGGAGGGGACGTTCCGGAGCATAAAGCAGGCGCTCACGACGGAACCGGTACTCCGAGCGCCTGACTTTAACTGCCCCTTCCTGCTACAGACCGACGCCTCCGACACAGGGTTGGGAGCCGTCCTGTCCCAAGTACAGGAAGGTGAGGAACACCCTGTGATCTACATCAGCAGGAAGCTGAACCCGGCCGAGACCCGGTACGCGGCCGTCGAAAAGGAGGCCCTGGCCGTCAAGTGGGCAGTCCTGGAGCTGAAGTATTACCTCCTGGGCCGGCGGTTCACCCTCCTAACAGACCACGCCCCACTTCAATGGATGGCCAGAGCAAAGGAGACCAACGCTCGGGTGACCCGCTGGTTCCTTGCGCTCCAGGACTTCCATTTTGAAGTCCGCCATCGGGCCGGGGCCGCCAACGCCAACGCAGACGGCCTATCCCGGATCTGGGCCGGATATGCAGGTTTGTCGGGGGTCATTCCCCACCCACCCTTAATCCCTAATCCATCTGTGATGCATTTCAGGACCCGCCAGAACAACGCTTGGGGGGGGGAGTGTGACGGAGGTCCATCCCGATCAGCGCGGTCCTGGCATAAATCCGGAACACCTGGCGCCCACCATCAAGGGCAAATTAGGAACAGCCGCGCCTCATCAGCGCGGCAGCTTAAAAGAGAGAGAGAGAACCACCACAGGGAGAAGAAGCTCCGAAGAGTGCAGACTCTAACTCCTCTCTCTCTCTCTTTACCCCCAGACAGCCCGTGACAGCGAGAAGACGGCATTTACCCCTACCACACCGATCTATTCACGCACCGAGCACGAGAGCACATCTGGGACTGGGAAGAGCACTGAAGAAGAAGAGGACATGAGCACCGAGCACCTGAAGACAGCACCAGCCACGAGCACTCCACTCATCACTCTCAATAAATCCACCCTCCGGGGAACTTTTCTGTTGAAAACCTTGTTGTGTGATTCCTCTCCTGCGACATTAAATAAACGTAAAAGCTTTGCCATAGACATTTAAATAATGCAACCGCACATTCAAAAGTATTAGAAACAAATACAAATGAACTGAAAATATGAAATACAATACAAATAGCCTACATAAAGAATTCGATTTAAATACTCTCAAAATAACAATTGTAAAAAAGGACATTACCTTATAAATACAATAAGAATACATCACTGTGCAGATTTTAAAGAAATGAGTTGCACAAAAAATACACTGTGCAATAAGTAAAGTCATAATAAAAAATAGTTTTAAAATTGGTGGAAGTTGCACTTTTTTCTTTCTCAATTCATGGCGCCCCCGGATGTACGGCGCCCTTAGCATTTGCCTACACTGCCTGTGCCTCGGGACGGCCCTGTATACAGCGGAAGCAAAGCTCATTTTTCATGTGCACTCTTTCCCTTGCCAAGGCAAGTGTCACTAGCTCCCCAGCGAAGACCTCCCAACTTTTGTGAAGTTGTGCAAGCTGCAAAGGTAATAGATGAATCATTGGCAAAACAAAACCGAGAGGGATTCCTGGCATTTTCTTAAGCAAATAGAAAAATACTGTGCATGCTGGTGACCTGTTGCTTTCTCGCTCGTCTCACACTGGGATCAGGAGGGAGGTGTGCTTGTTCAGTCACCAGGGGAGTGTGATACTTGGGTCGCTAAAGCTCGTGGTCATGTAATACTTTCAGATTTAATATATTTCATTCTGCTGAATAACAGTTTTTTTTTCAGACAGGTTGAACTTTTGTTTTGCTAAGTGATGCAGGGAACAGGAATCCTTCAGACCAAAGGCAACTATTTAACAACACTAAGGGAAATATTTTTCCACCAGGACACCAAACCTTCTAATCTGCATACCTGCCATGAAACTATGAAAATATTTCAGTGTGAAGGACTCTTTCTAATTTATGTATTTCGCCGCATTATGTCTTGTACCTGGATGGGAGAACATATGGTACAAGCCAGGTTTGGACGTGATGCTAGGGATCTTAGCAGGAGGTGCTACTCATGGGTCTGATGACTCCAGTTCAGTGATGGTGACTTTGTATAAACAAACAATTTCCTCTGGCGTAGATGGTAAATCAAGGTACTGACTTTTAGTAGTCGTTAAGAATCACAGGATGTTCCTTCAAAAACAGTAGGGGTGTTACCAAAGACATCTTTCTCTCCCCTCTAGCAGTAAGTCAGTTTTTTGGTGTTCCTGGTAGTGTCTGGAGTCCAGCTCCCAGCTATGAGCCAGAATTACTCACCTGAATTCATTTCCCCATTACAATAACTCACCTCCTAGTGCAATTCCTTTACCTTCATTAGCTTTCCCATCCCATTTACCATTTCCCTTTCCCATTAGCTGTGATAAAGATATCCAATGATGTTCTCGTTGCATCTGACTCCCACCTCCTGTCAATCTTGGTGCTTTTAGACCTTACAGCAGCTTTTGACTCTGTTGCCCACCATATGTTGCTTAGGAGGTTGGAGGCGATTGGTCTTTCTGGTACACCAGTACAGTGGTTTCATCTGTCAAAGCGATCACAATTTGAGCGAATGAGTTCCGGTTCCACAGGGTTCTGTTCTAGGTTCTCGACTCTTTCTTGTTTCCATTCTTCTGGTTGGCACTATATTTAGGAAATTCAGCATACACTTTGATTGTCATGCAGACAACACTCACCTCTATATTTCTTCCTATAGCTCTACTCATTTTACACTTGTTGAGTGCCTTGCTGAGTTGAAAGCTTGGTTTTCTGCCAACTTTCTTCATTTCAACACGGCTTTAAAAGCTGAAATCATACTAATCATTCCCAAAAGCAACCTTTCCAAATTCACAATTAATGCAGTCACGATGGACTTCATTTGCATTCCCATTTCCCAATAGATCAAAAGCTTGTGATTTGATGCCCATAATAGTGCTGTCACACGCTCTGTTTTTTTCCACATCAGAAACATCAACCGTCTCCGCCCCTCTCTCTCACTGAAAGCCCCAATCACTAGAACTGGGTAAAAAAATTACGATTTTAATAAATCTTCAGTTTAATGCAACAATATTGCTTCAGGAAATCCTGAATTGATTCTTAACCCTTTAACACCGAACCGGCGACAGAATAATGACATGCGTACTTCCAACTACCATAGCTCTGGTGATCGAAAAAACTCAGATTCAGAATGCTAACAAACAGACCTTTCAAATGATATTACATTTATTATGATAATGATGACATTTGCCTGTGTGCCATGGGCGAAAAGTTTGTGGAGCGTTGGGCGAGCAGCGACAGATGAGTGATTGATTTACTTTTGCAGTGTTTTAGCCAAGATTTCATTGTAAATATAATGTTTATATTGTCTATATAATAGTATAACCAGTGTCTTAGTAGTAGTAATAGGTTTATTAGTGTTATATTGTATTGGTTTTTTACCGTGTTCTGTCAGTGATTCTTCTTCCGCATTCGCTCAAATGCGTCTTCCTTATTTCCTTGCATTTTTCCGCCTTTTTTGGCACATTAACGTGTTAGATTTCAGTGCCAAAACACTTGTAAGTAGTGAAAGAAACTGTTTATATGATCGTTGGAAGTGAGGAGAGCCCCTGAGAGATTGTGGAACACAAACAGCCGTAGCAGCAGCAGGCAGGGGGTGTGTCACAGTCATATGTAAGTAAGAAAGTATACAGAGAGTATATTTCCAACTTTATAATAATATATAGTGTAATTTTATAACATTTATAGATGTTTATAAAGTTATTACACACAGCATTTATATAATAAAAATAGCAAATATTCGCCAGATTTTGGAAGTTTTATTTCCTTTGAAAAGATAATTGCCCAAAAAATTATAAAAACACTATTTTCTGACGCAATGATTATAACAAGACAACAATGAGAGGAAATGGAGGAAATCAAAGCTTGAAACGGACCTTACCACCTACCAGACTCTACTTGGATCATTCTCAAGCAAAGTACATGAAGCCAAAAGCACGTACTACCATGAGAAAATCAAGAACTCCACTGATAGTCGGAAGCTCTTCAGAACCTTCAACTCTCTTCTCCACCCTCCCAAACCCCCTGCTGCCACCTCTCTCACAGCTGACAACTTCGCTGAGTACTTCACCCAGAAGACTCTCACCATTAGCAGCCAGTTCACCGCTCCAGTCGCCTGGACACACGCAGAACCAACCAAAGCTCTGCTCTCCTCCACTCCACTCTCTGAACCTCAAGTCTCTAAACTTCTCCTCTCATCACATCCAATCACCTGTCCTCTAGATCCTGTACCTTCTCACCTGCTTCAGGCCATCGCTCCTACCATTGTTCCAGCTCTCACTCACATCATCAACTCATCTCTCGCCTCCGGCACCTTTCCAGACTCCTTCAAGGAAGCTCGGGTAACTCCTCCGCTCAAAAAGCCTGCTCTCAACACTTCTGAAGTAGAAAACTATAGACCCATCTCACTTCTACCTTTCACTGCAAAAATTCTAGAACGTGTTGTTTTTAATCAGTTGTCTTCTTTCCTTACAGACAATGAACAACTCGACAAGAACCAATCAGGATTCAAGAACGGCCATTCAACTGAAACTGCTCTTCTATCGGTGACTGAAGCACTCAGATCTGCCAGAGCAAACTCAGAATCGTCAGTTCTCATTCTGCTAGACCTCTCTGCAGCCTTTGACACTGTGAACCACCAGATCCTCCTGACCACACTCGCTACTAAAGGGATCTCCGGCACTGCCTTGGATTGACTCAAGTCTTACCTCTCTTCCAGATCCTTCAGAGTCGGCGGGAGGGACAAGGTGTCCAAGCCACAGCAGCTGCTCACAGGAGTTCCACAGGGCTCAGTTCTTGGACCCCTACTCTTCTCTACCTACATCACCTCCCTGGGTCCCATCATAAACCGACACGGCTTCTCCTACTACTGTTATGCTGACGACACTCAACTCAACCTGTCATACCATCCTGATGATACTACTATTACAAGCCGAATAACAGACTGCCTGAATGACATTTCTACATGGATGAAGGACCATCACCTCCAGCTCAACATGGCAAAGACTGAACTGATGGTCATCCCTGCAAACTCCACTGTCCAGCATGACTTCACCATACAACTAGGGTCGTCGACTATCTCTCCATCCACCTCTGTCCGTAGCCTTGGAGTGATCTTCGATGAGGAACTGACATTCATGGAACACATTGCTAAAACAGCTCGTTTTTGCAGATAAGCCCTGTTCAACATCATAAAGATCAGACATCTCCTCACAGAACATTCAACCCAACTTCTGGTCCAAGCAATGGTCATATCAAGACTCGACTACTGCAATGCTCTTCTCGCTGGACTTCCTGCATGTGCGGTCAGACCCTTTCAGATGATCCAGAACTCGGCAGCTCGACTGATCTTCAAGGAACCAAGAAGAGCACACATCACCCCTCTCCTCATCTCTCTCCACTGGCTTCCCATTGAGGCTCGAATCAAGTTTAAATCATTGACGCTGGCATACAGGACATTCACAGGCTCCGCTCCTTCATACCTCCACAAACTCCTCCAGCTCTACGTCCCCTCCAGATGCCTCCGTTCAGAAAATGACCAGCGTCTGGTGGTCCCATCTCAGAGCGGCAAAAAATCTCTCACCAGGACCTTCTCCTTCACAGTTCCTGGCTGGTGGAATTCCATTGCCGTCCCATTACGGAAAGCTGAATCTCTTTACACCTTCAAAAAGCAGCTAAAAACTCTACTCTTTCGAGAGCACTTACTAACTTAACCTACTTACTAACTTAACATAAGCACTTACTTACTAACTTAACTAACTAACATAATAAAACCCTCTGAAGCACTGATTTGAATTCATTTTCTGTACTAGCTTGAAAGTGTTCTATGTGTATGTCTTCTGATCAGTCCACTTTGTACCAAACTGCTTGATGTTTACTCCCAATGTAAGTCGCTTTGGATAAAAGCGTCTGCTAAATACATAAATGTAAATGTAATGTAAATGTAAAAATGTTGTATTTAAACATGCTCCATAGTTTCTAGGGGTGTAACGGTATGCTAAAATCGTATTCGGTTCGGTACAGTGTCTTGGAGAGTTCGGTTCGGTTCATTCGGTTCGGTACAAAACAATAAGAACTTACATAATCTTTATTTTGAAAAGCTGCCAATACACAATAGAATTCTTGCATAAAATAAATAAAAGTGACACATTTGGGTGATATTTTAAATAAATTGCACTCTTTATAAAGAAAAACACATTTTTTTAAATAAAAATGAAATACTGCAACTAGTTAGGATAGATAGGATAGATTAACCTATCCACATTTTCTGAAGAGAGCATAGATCTGGTTGCAGTGACGGCATACAACTTTAAATTCATCCACTCATCCATCCCCGTTATGTATTTTAACAGAGAAGCCAACATGTTCTCAAACAGGAGAACGTAGTGAGGTGTCTTCAAGCACTGGCTTCTCTTTCGCTGTGTCCATTTCTCACAGCTACTCGTGCAGCGCTACTGTGTTTCACTCAATAGCGTCCGTGCGGAAACTCGCCTAGGAACATAGTTCCGCTGCGCTTAATATCGTGCTAATAATACATTTATATAATTTAATAAAAATACGAATACCGAAACGGTACGCAAGTGTACCGAACCGAACAGGCCGTACCGAAACGGTTCAATACATCCCCGTGAACCGTTACACCCCTAATAGTTTCATTTTGGTTGCATTGGTCACATTTCCCTGTGGGATGATTTTCTATTTTATGTTATGGGCCATTTAAGCCAGTTTGGCGGTCTAGCCGCATTCTGCCGAGGGAGTTTTATAATCTCCTCTGTCTGCTCCTTGATTCTTACAAAAACAGTTAACATAGATCACATCCATGTGGCTATGTGTGTTAGCATATTGTCTTTTTAGTTAAAATAAAAACTATGATTTTTCAAAAATCCTACCATCACAACCAACATTTAAAGAATCACTTAAACTACTGTCCTTAATGAATAAAATGTTACTTACATTTGAATAGAAATTCAAGCTTATTTGCTCACTATTTTGTGTTGATTCTGTTGAAAAAAAAGCGCAAAGTATCTTGGGATATCTGGGGCGAAGAATATGGTCGTGATGTATCCTCCAAATTTAGGAAAAGACAGGATGCATTTGAAGGACCCTTCAAGTTTTACAGAAATAGGAATTCCTTTGCATAGTGTTGTGACGTAAGCGGTCTTCCTAAAAATATGCACTCAGGAGGATGCAGACTTCAGACTGAGACACAGCTTATGTGCTTTTTCTTCCCCTGTGTGTTCCTACTTCAGGCATGGAGCGCCAATCCATTTGTGCGAATCTCAATTCAGTTTGGTGTGTAGAGTCCTTTAAAATCCACAGATTTTCTTAAAAACATGTATGAGCATGTGCTGCTGCATAATTAATTGGGATGATAATTCTTTGGTGATATTTCATTAGAATGAACTCCTTTCATTTTGGTCCCTGGGATGCCGTCGGGAAAACATTCCGACAATAATAGTCAGTGTGCAATATTATTACTTCAATACTGGGAGGGCTAGAAGACCCTGCCATTCTGAGTCTGGAAGAACTTCAAACAGCACAGATAAGGAGAAGACAAAAAAGAGCGAGCCTCACATGAAAGATAATTCACTGGCAGAACAGATCATGGTAAAGCTATGTTAGCTGGCGGAGTGACAGCATTTCTACGCCCAATATACAGTGTATGTTTGCAATGCAGAACATTGAACGAGCAATATGGCTTTCTTTTCCTCTGCGGCTTTGAAACCCACATGCATGGTCATACATTTCATTTTGGATGAAGGGAACAAACTCAATGGGATTTGTCAATGTGGTCATGTAACCTAAGATGCTTGGTTTAATATATGGGGCCAAATTTTGACCTGTCAAACATGAGACAATGTTGGACTTGGCAGCAAATTTTCAGATGTCTCGACTTTTCTTTCATGCCCATAGAAAGGATTTTGGCATGTATTATAGCGTTTGGTATCCAAGTTACCTATGACAGTCTCCCTAAATCTTGATTGAAACTCTTAAGATTTTAAAAGCTTAAAGTAGAGAGTAGGGAGTTTTTGAGAAGGTTGTTTGGTGATACTTTGGTGCCATTGGGAGTTTTCTCTAAGGTAGCAGGACAGGGCGTATTTGGCATAGCCAGCCATTAAGGGTGCATAATTTCTGGTAAATCGTGATCACAAAGTGAGGGACATTGAAGCAGTGCTCATCTCATTATGAGAGATTAGAAACATTGCTGTCCTGTGATCATCAAATCAATCATCCAATGAGTTTTTCTGATGTAAACTAACCAACAACAAAGAGCTCATTGCTTTGAGTTTGTTTTCTGTGAAAATAAATTGGAGTGAATGTGTTTTGTCTGGTGATGGACTGGAGACCAGGGTGTACTTGGAAATAGGCACCTGCAGAATCCCATGACCCTGAAAAGGAAGGAGCCCAAAAGAGGAGGTTATTGTTTGCCAACATTTACCATTTGTGTTTAAATATGTGGCAAAGTTACACCTGTAAAAACCATCACCAGGCATGGTCTCTCACATCACAGAAAATCTAAAGGTTGAATCTTTACAGGTAGAGGAGAGCTTCCTTGTACACTTGGAATCACACTATCGGGTGTCATTATCACACAGAAGGATTTGAGTGGGTGGCAAAGATCACCATCCTCACCTGCGACAGGGGTCCTGATAGACCCTTGCCTCTTTCATCCTGTGATGCGCTGACATTTCTGAATTGTAAGCGATGGGGAAAGCAAAATAGATGTTAAAGAATCTACGAGAAAAACTGTACAAAACAGGTAAGGTGTGCTATTTCTGCTACAACTGCCATAAAAATAGTGAGGGATGCAATGAAACACCCACAAATACCCTCAGCTGAAATACAGGATAAAATGTGGTGTGGCTGTTTCAAGGAGCATAACAAGGAGACACTTGAAGAAAAATGGGTTGCATGGTTGAAATGTCAGAAGAAAGTAATTATAAGAAAGCGAGAAGAATGCCACAAATTAGCCAATCAGTTCAGAGGCAAGCCTCCAAACTTCTGGAACAAAATAATTTGGAGAAGCTTTTTGGCCACATTTGGAGAGGAGTTAACAAGGCTGTACACAGGATGTTACTGGACATTTCAACACGACAATGATCCAAAACACAAGGCCAAGTCCATTTGTGATTGGTTACACTTGAACAAAGTGAAGGTTCTGGAGTGGCCATCTCAGTCTCCTGACATCAATATCAGTGAACCACTCTGGGGAGAACTCAAAAAGGGGTTCATGCAAAAGCCCAAGAAGAATGCTTTGCTTTACCGACAGAGAAGATAAAGAACCTCATCAACAACTACCTCAAGAGACTTTGGGCTCGATGTTGAATACAAAATATTAAACTCATGTGCACAACTGTAACAGTCAAAGGGTTGTTATCAATTTGGCTTTGAACAAGTTGTTATACTCCAAAGAAAATAAAACATAAATTGTCCTCAATTGTAAATATTCAAAGAATTGGTCTGTTTTATTCCGCCATTGTTTTTCACTAAAAAGTAATGTTGTATCAATCCCTTTCAGCCAGACGTTCAATAGTCGATTTCACAACCTAATAATGACAATATCCCCTGATGTTCCAGCAGCATCTTGCACAAGATCACTCAGTGGGATTCTGGTTCAGACGGGTCCCTTTTTACAGTGAGAAACCTTGCCAACCCCCTGATTGACATATCATTATGCTGAAGTAGGAACGGAATGGTGCTGTTTGTTGCACATTCCACAAAACTATTATTCAAGGGAGCTTCATTTCTCACTTTTATGTGTATATTACCTAAACTAAATCATGTATCAAACAGAACAATCCTCATATGTTTCTGCTAAGAGAAAAGAGGAGGAGAGGATGATGAAGATGACGGAGTCTGGATTATGTCTTTGGTACTACAGCTTGTTCCAGGGTTCCAGGATTCACATTGCACTCTATGCATCTTGCCAAATACTTTCAGAGTCCTCATTTATCTTCTTCGGTATCATAAACAACACATCTTCACCTAATTTTTCTCTTGATAATTCAGCTCTGGTAATGCAAACCGAGAGGCTTTGGCTTTTTCGGGGCATTCGTGTGCTGCTGGATTTTAATAAAACAGGATGATGTGAACAATTCGAAAGAGTGAAGGGTGTCAGGCTAATGCGTTCATAATACATAATACGTACAGACAGAGGACTAACATTCTTTAGAATAATACCACAAAAACTCATAACAGGAATGCTGCTTCACAGGGATTGAACCGAAACTGTGTGATCAGGAACCAGACGTGGAACTAGAAGTGGTGAAAATGCAGAACTTGAGAGCCAAGGTAGAACCAAGGTAACTGAATTATCACGAACACTGATATTTCCTGTGTTGGTACTTTGTTCAGTAGTGTCATATCAACTGGTTTCAATGATGTGCGCCTGTGGAAACACCACTGCCTAATGAAGGCCTCAACACACGGATCTAAATTTTTGCTTGAATTTTCATTTGACAATGATTCTCGATCAAAAACCACAGGCACTAATAGGACATCACACATCTGACCGAACGAGTGGGGTAAATGAAAAAGAGTTTTGGAATGACCAACGAAAACTACTCTTTTCATGACTTGAGTAAGATGTAAAAGAGCCACTTGGTGGCGCTCATCCCACATTTTCATAGCGGCTTTGCACAGGAAACAGGAATCAAATCCTTGCCACTTTTCTCCTTTCTCCACATTTTAGTCAAACAGCTTCCTGTGAGCAGCCACCAACAGAATAAACCGCTCTACATCCAGCATTTTATTTTTATGTGTTCTTTCATTTCTTCTCTGTCTTCGTCTTTACTGTTTCTCTGAGTGCATCTGTTGTACCTCAAATGCCATCTTCAGGCAGGGACCTTCATTGCATCGATATTCCATCTACGCCTACGATGAGAACCCTGCTGAGTAACCATCCAAAGGTTTGTGCGAATCTCATTTTGGATCAGTGTGTAGAGGCCTTAAAGTTATCACTGACTGGGTGGTATTGCAACTGGCACTGTTTACATTTAACACCGGAGCAGTGTTTAAAAGGTCCACAACATTGACACTAGTAGTGTTGATTTAACCCTAAGAAACTCAAGGGGAATGTTTAAAAAGACAATCAAAACCAGTCAGTACAAATGTATTCACTACACTGGTGTAGTTTAGTTGGCTTTTCACCATGGAACCATATGCCAAATATAATTGATACTTTGGGGCCTTTGCATTGTCAGCAAAGGGTGCATACAGGTCTGCGAGGTTGGCAGATGCAGACTGTTCTTTTGCCACTTCAAAAGGAGGAGATAAAAGCCAAGCTGTTTCCTTCTGCACAGGGTAGGACCACGGGAGGCCAGGCCATGAAACAGCAAGCTCTTTAAAACTGCACGCAAATATATGGGTCCAACTTTCAGTAAAAGTTTGGATGATCGCAACAGTCCCAACAAGTGATCTCCAAAGGGAGGATGAATAGGTGGTGTTACTAAAACAACACGGTTTGGAATCTGAAAGCATCTCTAATGTGAGCTAGAACAGAGAGTGTGATTGTGGAGAGCTGAGCTGTGCTGATAGTTTCGTTCTGTCTGTCTCTCTCTTTCACTAGAGGGCACTTAACCTCTCTCTGTCTATCTGTCACTTTTCTCATTGAAGCAACTCGCCTTTTGTCTTCACTTGTAGATAACCTTTTATAAGAAAACCTTTAATTTTCTTTCAAAATCAACATTTTCACTTTACTACATTAGACTGCCTCTTTACACAAAAATGTGAGGGATACATGACGATCAGAAAAAATACTGAGGCAAAAGTGACTCAGGGAAGATGGAAGTACAATCATCTTACAGAGATGCCCAGGGCACAATATGGACACTGCAGAGGAATGCCTTGCATGGGTATTGTCCATGAAGGATGCCTCTCCTAAAGCCCATCCACAGTTGTTGCTAAGAATCCTGGTCTTGCACTCATGACCTTGTGTTGTTTTTAAGTCATTCTCAAGAGTGTTTGGTTGCAAGATGTAGTTTGGGGACATGGGACAAATTGTCCCATTTTTTTCCTCAAGCCATGCATTGTGAGCTACCCCTGTTGCACAAAACATCTGTGACAAACCTCCTTTAATTCATTGCCATATGATATCTTTAAATACAATCTGCACTAGTCAAAGGAAGCTGAGTCCCTGTGTAGATTAACTGCATCTTTCATGGGTGGGTATAACGACACAGTCACGATCCTCGATATTATATATCATTATATTTTACAACACTATTTTAACCAACTATTGGAAATGTTTATATATACATATCATAAAGTTAAGAAGGCTAGGGTCTAGTTTGGTTTGTAGGAGAGCATTTGAAACCACCCGTCCACTAGGGGACAGTGTTACTGTTTGCATTAAGTCATCTTTTTACTCTGTGTTGAGAGAGCTAACTTTATAACCTTTCTTGTTTAAAATGTGAGTAAAGTTTACTGTCTCTTAGTAAATATCACATAAAACAAGAACAGAAGGTAAAGAAGTTTCAGAAGTAAATAAAATC
This sequence comes from Danionella cerebrum, assembly GCA_007224835.1. Lineage (NCBI taxonomy): Eukaryota > Metazoa > Chordata > Actinopteri > Cypriniformes > Danionidae > Danionella > Danionella cerebrum. Next base: position 49,699 of record SRMA01024152.1, read on the forward strand.
ACTATCACTCCAAGAAGTAAATATACTTAAGCTCCTAGACGAAATCTACCAGTTGCTCCACGATACGTATTGTGACAATTTCGTATTGCAATATATTGTGCCACTGTGTATCGTTATTCCCCTAGTGGGTCACCATGTGTTTTGTACTTAAGGCTGTTCAGGTAAATATCTGAATAAATGTTTAAAAAAATGGAAACTAAATACTTAAGGGCTCTTTTTTTTAACCCTGCAAATGGCAAATAAGCCAAAGCCCAAAACTAAACCTATTAAAAACAAAACAATTTTTTTTAATTAGTTTTACTAACTAATTAAACTAGTGCCATTTTATCTATTTCTAAATAGCTTAGCTAGTCTACAAGTTTACAAGTGTATAAATTAGGCTAGCTAGATTATAAATCCTGCTATTTTGCTCTGAAACCACTGAAAACGCTCTGAAACGCTGCGATTTCAGTTTTGTTCCACTGCAAAATATTCTGATGTCAAAAATCCCTGCTCTGTCCGCAACAGCAATTATGTGTCGTAATAATGTATATGTAAAATTATGTTTATTATGTGGAAACTGCTGTTCGGAAATGAAAGCTAAAGGTACAGGGCACACGGGGTTTCTCCTCTAACTTGCGGTACAGAACAGCACTTTCCACTGTTTCTTTTAGGACACCTTGACTCTAAAATTATTGGTAATCTAAACATGTTTTTCTTGCTTTAAAACAGTTTAAAAGTGTATTTGGTGTAAAATGATCAAAGTCTCAGCAACTTTTACCCTTGTCTGTCAATGGGAGATTGGAGAGCCGGGACCCAGAAGCGCATTTGAGTGTGTTTAGTTTTGTTGGAGGAG
>SRMA01024153.1:0-63012 GCA_007224835.1 Danionella cerebrum
GCAGCTCAATCTGACCCAGAAGTGAACTTTGACAAACGCACATCTCAGTCACACCGGGAACCACCAGCAGAGTTTACACCCACTGCATCACCTTTGAAGGAACCTTCAAGTAGTCACTACATCACACGTTCTGGGCGTGTCTGCAAGCCCAACCCCAGATACATGGACTGATTGTTAAGAGGCAGAGAGAAAATGTTTTTTTTGTATCTCAAGCATTCATTTATTTAGTGTTCTGAACATGGTAAAGCCACCATTAATATTATTTTGCTAATTATATTTGTCTCAGCACTTGAGTGTCAGTGCATAAAACATTTTGTTATATTTACTTTCATATGCGTGGAAGGCATATGCTAAAGAGAAGGGATGTAGATCATTCGACAGAATGTCTTTATTTTATACCCTCACGGGACACCGTAGTCAGGAAGTAGTTGTTCGCTAGTAGTTGAATTGAATGTACGGTCGCTGCATCTCAATAAACGGCTGTGTTCATGTTCCACACAGTGTGATCCTTGACTCACACAAATATCTAAAGATTTGAGACAAATCTACAGAATGGTTGCTCAGTTTCCGGCGCTTGAGAACTATGGCTCAACCTAAACTTCGGAAGTGTAGCGCATGATTTCTGATTATTTTATTCTCTTTCTGAGATGCCTTTTAAAACAATAAAACTGGTCAAAATGATGCGCTGGCGTCACATGATCTGTATTTGGACATGGCACTTTGCGACGGAATAGTTGCTCAGGTTCTTTCAGGCGCTTGAGAACTATGGATCAAACTAAAGTTTTAGTTTAGATTTTATAAAATCGGTTTATATTTTAACTGTTTGACAACACCCCAATGTTATTATTGTAAGTTTAAAGTTATAAAAGTAATATGAATTAATATTCAACACAGGAATAAATAAATATATGAGACGTGTGCGTGTGTGCTCTTCGTAGCAGAAGTCAAGCACTGGATCACAGAATCAGGAACTCTGGGTCAGCACAGGAAACAGGCATACGTTTTAATTTTATGTTATGTTATGTGTCAGTGGGCGCCCCCTCCATCTACTCTGGATCACTGTCACTGTCACCTAACATGATTCTGGGGAGGGGGGCGGGGGATGGACGTGTGTTTGTGTTTTTTGACGTGACCTCTTTGTCACCCACCCGCTATTGCCCTGTTGTTATTATCAGCGACATCATCATCATGTCAAAACGACCAAGCAAGCTCTCAGGTGCCCAGGGAAGGAAAAAAATGAAGAGAGGAGGAAGAAAAACGCGAAAAAGACCGAGGTACAGTAACGATGTGATGGAATTATATTCCCTGACAATAGCATAAGATTTGTTAGTGTGTAATTAGGTGAGTGAAGTGCGGAGCGAGGTGACATGCCAACAGCTTAAACAATAGCCTTCTTTAGCATAAGTTTTGCGCTAAAGAACGGTCTGGGCTTAACATAACCAATTACTCCTGCAGCAGTTATGAGCTTAGAAAAAGACGTACTATATAGCCTATATTTTCTAAGGTAGGCCTACCTAGACTGATAAGAATGCTTTTGAACCCTGTTATTACTGTTGACAAATAGGAATGTTTTGTATTCATGATTTAATTAAACTACTCTGAACTTGTAAACTGCATTCCTTGAAGAAATGTGTTAAGTAATATTGCATTAGCATTCACAGTTGCATTTTTTGTTTTCCTTTTATTTTGCAATTGTCCAGTATGCATGCCTGCTACTGTATAAAGTGATTGGAATATAGCCTAATCTTATTTGCATGTCAGAAATATCAAAAGCTTTGTATATAGTAAGTAGAGTATGGTGAAAGTAACTTATTTATTATTATTTTTTAAAGGGACAGACAGATGAATATGAATATTTTGAAAATATGAGATTGTAGCCTTTGGCTAATTTTAATATCTAGTCCCTTGGTTGATGTAAATGAGCAAGGACATACAATTATTCATTCATGCAAAGTCATACAAATGCTTATATATTTTTCATTATTATTTACATAATTTGTATCTACATTTGTACTGTAACACAATGGTTCTTCTCTTTTCAGATGCAGTGTTGAAATATTTAAACCCCACCCCTGCAAATCCTGGGAGAGTCACACTGTAGAAAAATGTAACTTTAAAAAGGTGGATGTGTAGTTTCAGACTCACCACTAGAGGTCTCAGTAGTTTGATTTTGTACACTGTGCTGTTATTTCATTTAGTAATTTTGTTTTATTTTTGTGTCACTTATTAATATATTGTAGTTTATATGATCACTTGTTTCCAGTTTTTTATTATGTAAAAAGTTGCACTTGATATTGTGTTGTTATCGAAGTGATATGTACTTATTTTACATATTTATATATTTATGTTATTGCACTCGATTGTTAGAGCACCTTGTTTTAATAAAGTTCGATAAAATGATCCATGAGTTGTGTTTTGCTGTAGTTGAAGGTTGGGGGATGGGGGGTGGGGGGCGCCATCTGAAATGTTGCCTAGGGCGCCTAAATGGTTAGGGCCGGCACTGCTAGGATCGTATCAATAGGATCATATCGGAATCAATGGCCCCATTGAAATGAATGGGAGCAATGCATCTCTATGGCCCTTGTATGTCAATGGATAGCGGCTTAGACCAATCAATTTTCAGATGGCAAATTAGTCACAGCTGCCTCCAACTGCCACTTTTTGAGTCAAGGAGACATTTCTCAGATTTTGACCTTGCCTCAAACAAATAAACATTACAGAAGAACCGTAAGACATATCGAGATGATTCTTTCTTTGTGAGAAGCAGAAGGCCTCAATGAAGATGATGATGTAAATTTTAACGATTTTAACGTTATGTGGAAAATTCTAGGAGTTATGGCGAGTTAGAAAAAGCCTTAATTTAAAACATTCAAGCATTATTTTCTGGGTGAAATGCATTGATCTTAATGGAGCAATTTGCTTCCCTCGTTAAGGTTTAGCCCTCCTAGTTTAAAAACCGTAGGTCATATCAAATGAACAACTGCATCTTCAAAAAGAGGACAAATTTTTCTACTACTTTAATATAAATTTTGTGCATAAAGGTTAAAGTTTAGTTTAGGAGAAAAGAAGAATAGATGATGAAGTTTGAGATGTGAAAAATTAGAGTGGAAGCTAGAGTGGGGAAAAATTAGATGAAAAGCTGAAATCTTTAGAAAGTTGAAAAGTACATCTAATAGAAGAAAGTATGTGGATTTATGTAAAGTTTAAATGGTTTATCTAGTGGAAAGTATGCTAAAGTTATGATGGTTGAAAGAAGTTTAAAGTTTCCATTCATTTCAATGGGAAGAAAAATTTTAAATAAAGTTAAATATTATAAAAAGTATAAAAGTTTGAAAAGTGTAAAGTATTTTGATGTTTGAATGGTGTTTCTAGGCCAAAGGATGAAGAAGTAGTTAGGGTTGGAAAAAAGGGGGGGAATAATAAAAAAAACAGTAGTAGATAACAATAGTGTGAATGCCTCTGCATTTCATAAGTTTAAGTGCATTAACAATATGTTGGCTTTGCAAGCAAGCCAACATAACTAGATTTTAAAGTTTGCGCGCAAACTTCAATGTTGGCTTGCGTTGGTGCCGTTAATACCTATTTTTTTATGTTTGTCAATTCCGCAACAATAACATAATCCAACCCCCATGTCTCTATGACTTTCCTAAACTGAGGTAGATACATGCAAAATTGGTTGCTATGGTAACCAGTCTGGTTGCTATGGAGGGGTCAGTGACCTAACATATTGTTCCCCATGTCAATATGAGTAAAATACATCTACTCCCATGTCTCTATGACTTTCCTAAAATGAGATAGAGATGCGCCATATTGGTTGCTATGGTAACCAGTCTGATTTCTATGGAGGGGTTGCTGACCTAATATATTGTTCCCTATATGAATACGAGTAAAATACAGCAACCCCCATGCCTCTATGATTTTCCCAGGCTAGATAGAGACATATTGGTTGCTATGGTAACCAGTCTGGTTGCTATGGAGGTGTCATTGACATAATATAATGTTTCAGCTGTCACTATGGGTGAAGCTTACCAACCCCCAAGTCTCTAGCATTTTCCTAAGCTAAGATAGAGATATGCCAATTTAGTTGCTATGGTAAACAATTTGGTTGCTATGGAGGAGTCAGTGACATCATGTTGTAATCTACTTTCCATTTAGAATAATATAAAGCAACCCCCATGTCTCTACTGTGTTCCGTTTATATTTGACATTGATAGTTATGTCAAAAAAGGGGGTGTGGCTTAATTAATTTATGTTAATTCACAAGCAATGATGGGCTGGATAAGTAATTTGCTTCCTTAATGCTAGCATGACTTTCCAGTGTTAACCAATTACAGAAGCTCTTTCACAATGGGATTCATGGGATTCATGCTCCATTCATTTCAATGGGCCATTAAAAGTCAATGAGACACCTTTGACCTACTTATTATGTAATCAGCTGCAGCTGGAGAATCCACTGCCAGATTTTCAAATGATGGCAAATCTGCTGGAGAGAATCCAATTACCATGCCTCAAACAAATAAAGATTTTTTAGAAGAACCGTAAGACATACCGAAATGATTCTTTTTAGTCAAAAGCAGAAGACATAAATGAAGAGAATGCTGCAAATTTGTGAAGCTGTGATAAAGTTTGAATGATTTATGGCGAGTTAGAAATAGGCTTCGATTGAGATTTTAAACAGCTTCTGGCAGAATTTTTGAATGGAGGTGAATGGAGCAATTATGTGCACTCCTTGTGGTTTAGGCCACCTGGAGTAAAAACCGTGTGGTTTTTAAAAATGAAAGTAGCACCAACTGAAAGAGGACAAAAATCTCTACCATTTAGATATAAAATGTGTGTGTAAAGGTTAATTTTTAGTCAAGAAAACAGTCCAAGTATCAACAAGACTGAGCTTGCTCGAAGTTAGAGTGGGCGATGACATGGAGGAGTGGGGTTAAGAATTTTTGACAGAAGAAAAGAGAAGAAGAAGAAGAAGAAGAAGAAAGTTTAGGTGCAATAACAATATGTTGGCTTTGCAAGCAAGCCAACATAATAACAAATGTTAAACCAAGCAGACCACAAGGTGGCACTACCACAAACAATGTTAGGCAGCTTCAGGAAATGTTGGCAAACATGCTAGCCAACTTTGTAAAGCTATGTTAATGAATTTGTTGATTCATTCATTTTCCAACCCGTTTATTCCCATTTGGGGTCTCAAGGGTCTGCAGGGATCTCCAGTGCACATTGGGCGAGACGCAGGGGTACACCCTGGACATATATTTACTCAAATAGAATTAAATAAATGGTTTAAATACATTGAGTGTTTACATTTTAATAATCTCCACAAACTGTACTGCAATTACAGTGGTACCCCGAGATACAAAATTTATCCATTCCAGGGTGACATTCGTATCTCGAACAATTCGTATCTTGAAGCAAGTTTTACATGTAATACGCCTAATCCGTGAAACGGCTCTCAGAAACAACAGTAGAAGTAGATGAAAAAATGGAAAACCAGAGAAAAATCAAGTAACACATTGTTAATGTAATAAATTATAATAAAACAGAATAAAACACAAGCAAATACACGTAATATGTACACACATGTGAAACATTATGGCACTACATATGAAAGTTAACTTTCTCAAGATATTTCATGAATTACGAATATCAACACAGTTTCAAGCACAGACAGATGGAGAGACACTTCTGAGAACGCGTCACAGGATTTCTTTCATTTGCGCTACAGAACGGCACTTTCCACGTTATAAACGTTATTTCTTTTACGACAACTTGACAGCACATTATTGGTAATTTATACGTTTTGCTCGATTTAAAACTGATTTAAAGTATTTTAAGGCGTATCAGCCCTTTAAAGCACACTTTCTTCAAAGAGAGAAAGGCGGAAACCCAGAGCAGAACTGTTTGTTATTGTTCGTATCTTGAATTTTTCTTCTTATCTCGAAGCAAAAAAATTCCCGCGATACCTTTAGTATCTCGAACAAATTGTAAGTCAAAGCATTCGTGTCTCGGGGTACAACTGTCCGGGAAAAAAACTCTTAAGAGCATGGTAGCAAAGGTTTAACAGATTAATCTAACAACTTGCTGACATTACGAGATACTTCTCTTTTATTACAAGAGTAAATATTTATCGGAAAATATCAAATACTTTTCTATCAAATAGCTAGTACACACACGCACACAGTGCAGTTCTGAGTTTCAGGCATTTAGTAAGACTATAATATTGTTATAACAATTTTACTTGTGCTCTGAAAGTGATCTGAAGTCCAGTCTCATGCTTCAATGTCCTTTGTGAAGAATCGTTCAGTGTTGAAGCCGGTTGTGACAAACTTGCAACAGTGAACTTTTCCCGGAAAAGAATGAAAACGAATAAAAGCGTTGCAGCCTTATTACAGCATCTCGTCCAGGTCTTGTTGCAGGTGTTCAGAACTCAAGGAAACTGCGCGAAACTTCTTCAAAATCTAAAGAAAGGCTTGTAAGGAGGCTCGCATCTCCTCAAGTTGTTTTTTGCTGGGCTCAGCTCTTTACTACTGCTGCACATTTTTCTGCTTATATTTTTCTCTGCTGTACATTGTTCTGCTTACTGCTGTTTGACTTCTGGGACATGAGTTTCATATGCAATTAATTTTGTGCCAATAAAACGAATGTAATTCCAGCTACAACGAACATAAATAAATTGCTAACAAACCAAAAAAAAATCAGCCTGAAAACAAAAATGATCAAATAATTACCATAAAAATTCACATTGATTTAAATACACTCAATTCTTTGTTGGTTCCATTTGCACCTTCGGGCTAGGACCTGATTACCCTCTCAGCATCTTCACTTTTTTTCAAGTTTTCATTTGTCATTCTGGCACAAACTTTCCATGGGGGCGGGGATAACAGTGCTTTGCACTCATTGGTTAGTACGGTTTTGATTGGAAGCTCATTTCCTTAGCCCCTCTAGCAAAGCAACTAATTTATTTCACTTTAAGCTGGAATTACCACATTTGTAATAAGTATTACTGGATTCACTTGAAACAATTTGATATTTATTTTGCAACTTAACAAACCCAAATCATTTGTTTTATTTTCATTTGTTTTATTTAGCAACTTTTCAAGGGTTCAACATGCCGAAGCTTAATGACATGAACAGATTTCATGCAACATGGGGCTAAATAATTTTTTATTATTTAACTTTTGAAATAATAACAAGTTATTTAGTTTTACTCTTATGATGGTTATATATGAGCGATATTGTATTGAATAAGGCCCAGGGGTGTCAAACTCAGTTCCTGGAGGGCCACAACCCTGCACAGTTTAGCTCCAACCTCAACTAAACACACCTGATGCAGCTCGTAAGGTCCTTCAGGCAAATCCCCTCTAGCCCCCATGGAAAGCTTGTGCCAGAATGACAAACGTAACTTTCAGGATCCCAAACGACAAATTAGAAAGCGAAGATGCAGAGAGCGTAAACAAAACTCTAAGATGCGGAACTGAAGCTGAAAATGAAACCAACTCAGAATGGAGCGTATTTAAAATCAATGTTGATTATAATTTTTAAAACATTTTTTTTCTATGGACTCAATTTATTTTTGTTTGCTTTAGCTGAAATTATGTTTGTTTTGTTGGCACAAAATTAATTCCATAGTCCTCAGCTGTGGCTGAGTTCTGTGACCAGGGTCAAAAGGTGCATCTAGCAGCAGACTCGGGATATCTGCTGAATCTCGTGTCAAGAGAGGACATCTTGTTTGTTCTAGAGGTGATCTAAAGCTGGGTTGCCCCAGAACTGACCACACGGAGATGTTAGAGCCAGGCTCTTTAGCCTTGTCATGAAAGAGTTTCATTACTCATGAGAGTAATAAAGAATTCCATCTTTTATTGTGGATGGGTCAAGAGGGTCTTGGGAGAAGTAAACTAGTTCCACAGGAAGAATTCCTGTGGAATTCAGTGGTGGGTGTCACTCTCAGCCTGTAGTTCGATAAGGGGTTGCCTGCATTCTTTGGCCTTCCGTAGTCACTACACAGTTCTAACTTTATTAGCATAAACATAAGTGCAACTTTGGACTAGTGGTGGCGCTATAGAATTTGTGGGTCCAGATTGAGGCAGATTACTCATAATGGTAACTTCCTGCAAGCGGTTCAGAGCAGACTTGGGAAGATGAATAATAATAATAGTGAGAAAAGGAACAAACACAATAGCTGCTTGACTAAGAAGAGCAGGATGTTTTGTCCTGAGAGTTCAGGAAATATTGCATTAAGGCCTCTATCTGCTTCAGATACTGCTCTGTATAAACATTTCTCTGGAAAAGATTAGATTTAGCCTATTTTTTTTTCAGTCAACAAGGAAACAGGACTCTCTAGGAGGAGGAAAAAACAATGGCTTTATTTTTAATTGCGAAAAAACTGTAACCTGACTATTATGGTAAGTGAGCTGCAGATGGCACAGCCTAAGCATGTGACCACACCTAAACAGGTTATTGATGGATGGATGGATGGATGGACAGTGTAGAGTTATATCAGCATATGTACGAAGTGTTGCAACCAGAAATCTCACGAGTGAATCCCAAGCCCTTGAAGCACAGCTTTGTGAATGACATGCATCACAGAGACACAGTGAAAGCTCTACTGCGTTTAGAAAACCATTTGTTTATTCTGCTCTGCTCCTATTTCCCAAACAGATGATCGTTAATGCAGAACTTAAGAAAAAAACATAAGCGCCTTAAATGAATGCACCCAGTCACACATGTATTTTTATTCAAGATTTTTTTCCTTGCATCTACTCACCAATAATTAACAGAAAGCGTTGTATTTCAGCATTTCAATGTGAAAGAAGCCATTATTACTTCATGACAGAATGGTTATCTTTTAAAACTGCTCATTCGCTTCTCTTTGATTGCACAAAACATGTTCTAAAGCACTTTGAATGCCATTGAGAACATGAATCAGAGTTTAGCTTGTGCCCGTTTTTGTTGGTCCTTGAGTTCTAGAAGAGCAACAGAAGACAAATGAACCTCATCTGGCCCGTCAGCTATGCGTAATGTCCGAGCATAACCGTACCTGTATGAGAAAAGAGAAATATTTCAATTAAACTAATAGAAAACATCATGAAACTAAAACACAAAAGGAATAGAAAGACAGAACCTCTAAAAAAACCCTTGTAGTGATAGATTTACGACTAAAATTATACACCAAATTGTGAAGTTTGTAGAGAAACTATATGTTGGCATGGTAAGGCAGATTTTTAGAAAAAGATTAAACCAGTTTTGTTTTAACATATTTAACCCTTTTAAAGGTAATTTCAATAAATTACCTTTAAAAAGTTTTTGGTATCATTTTTTTAGTACAGCCCCAGCTTCTTTTTTCACAAAAAAAATATTTAATTACATTACACAATAAAAAAATTTCTGAGCATTACATTTTATCTTAAAAAAAAAGAGAATGACAAAAATGTGACAAAAAGTGTTGAAAAAGCATAAAAATTCATTACACTTTTTTTATTTGCCCCCCCCCCTCCGCCCCAAAAAAAGCAAAGACAAGGTCAAAACCATGTGAAAATATACCTTGTATACAACTATTCTAAGGACTTTTTGTTCCATTGTGCTTTTTGTTCCAGAACTTTGAAAAATACAACCCTTCAAAGTACAAGACCTGGGAGATGGCTTATCTCTAATTTCACCACTAGACGGCACTGATGTGGGGTCTGTAAAATGAAACTGAAAGATCGCACATTTTAATTTAAGTTACCTTGCAAAATATGCATCATAATTTTTGTAATGTTTGTTTAAAACCAAAAATAACAAAACTAATAATTTTTTTGAAACCTACGCATTATATTTTTAATCAAAATGAAACAATAGGTGGGTCGCATCATTCCAACTTAATTAAAAACTGCCAGTGTGATTGGCACTGGCACCAGTGCGTGCAGAGACTTCTAAGGGTTACAGAGACAAATAATTAGATTCTGTAGACAAATGGGTGGGGCTTAAACAATTTGAGAGGGAAAAGTGACATCATGTAATGATCGTAAGATCAAGGAATCCCAGCATATCTACCTTGTTCCTTTTTGAAGATTTTTTTTACTTGGACGTGCCCTTAAAAGTGGGACTGGAAATTCTAGAGAAGGGTCAGAGACATCATGTTATAAACCACTTTCCACTAGAACTAAAATAAAGTAATGGTGACATGATGTTCCATTTTAAAGATATTTGACTCACTGCGCTACCATGCCACCCTTGAAAGATGACTTTTAATATTCCATTGCAAAGTAGGCATAGCTTAACTGTTTTAGGCTAGTTCACAAGCAATGACTGGCTGGCGGAATTATTTGATCCCACTGTATTGCTGCCAAATGCCAACCAATTAGACAAAGTCTTTTACAAGTGCAATACTTTCCCTTTATTTTCCAAAGCAATATTAATTATACTGGTACCTACACTACATCCTCTTTAAAAAGTTAAATGCTGAGCATTGTATCTATAGCCTGGTGTTAAAAATGTTTGGTACGTTCTTGCACAGTTTGGAAGTTTCTAAAGCTAACATAATAATAAAATAAAACTCGTAACTAATTAAGTCATTTAGAAGATGTATATTACTAGTTTCTTTAAGCTCCTAAAAATAATACACCCAATATGTCTTTTACTTACATTTCTGCAAGTGGGAAGTCATCAGATAGCCCTGCACCCCCAAACACTTGAATAGTGCAGTCCACCACCTTACTCGCCATCCTGCCAGCCACAACCTTTATCATAGCAATCTAAAACAAATCATCAGATTATCAGTTCCACGTCTATCAGTACTTCCTGGACTGAAATAAAAACATCTTTCAGCAATCATATTTGCTTATCCATTACTTTCCTTGTGCATAAAACAATTATAGACCATACGACTGAAGGAAACCCGATCAGAAGTGATTGGTTTTCTCAAAACCTTCGTGTTGTTTTAATCTCCATCAGACGTGTCCCTCATCGTTGAGAGATTTGACCCTTGTCCTTCTCCAGGGTATAAAGAAAAACAAACATTTTCTCCCTTTGAGCTTCGACCATAGACTCTACTTGACAGCCATTGGTATAAGAAGAATAACTTTATTCTCTACCATTTCAGTTCTTGCTTGGTTAAGTTTACAGGAAGTGTAACTGGAACCGTCAATGTATAAATGTGATCCAAGTTATTGTTACGATCACAGATCACAACGTTACCTTTGTCAACAAACTCCTGTCTCGGAGATCTAATCACAATTTCTTTGTCTTCAGCTTGGTTTGTGCTCAGGAGCATGCTTTTCCAGTAGTGTCCCTTTTAAAGAGACCCAGCTAAGAGCAGACATGACTTGCCAAGATATAGAACATTAAACCATTACTTAATTAAACAAAAACTATTGCAGTAATTTTTTTTTCATTTCAAGACGAGATATATGGATGTGCTGAAAGAGGACATGGAGGTAGTTGGTGCAAGAGTAGAGGATACTGAGGACGGAGTTAGGTGGAAACAGATGATTCGCTGTGGCGACCCCTAAACTGTGAACAGCCGAAAGGAAAAGAAGAAGACTCATATATTACTGTTGAGTTACTTTAGCCAAAATAACTATAGAATTAGAACGCAACATTCTAAAATGACAAAATGTACTGAAGTGAATTTATCCTCCAGTAGAAAGCTTAATAGCTGTGGGCTACTGACAACTAACAACAGAGTTTGCAATTGGAAACGTAATGAATAACGAAGCTAGAATCACAAATGATCACCACTGAGATAAGAGATAAAGCGTTGGAGATGATAAAGCACTGGTAGACCCCCGTGACCCCAAAAGGTGAATAAGCGGGTTTGAAAATGAATGAAAAAAATAAGCTGGTTATAGCTTAAGGATTAATAATTCAGTTTCTGAATAACTGTATGTCTTTAAATAAATTCAAGTATTGTATTTGTAATTTATTGTTTATATTGTTTCCTCCGACAAACTTTTTGGTGGTGTTTTTAGCTGCTGGTAATTTATCTCTGCTCTGTTGCAAATAAAGCAAATTCAAAAGGGTGCCTGCTCGATCAGGACTTGGAGAAAAAAAGGTTTCACTGCTTCATCACCACATGCCCTTTTATTTCTTTAACTTGTTTCCCTTTGCATAAAAATGAAAAGAAATAAACAATATAAAATAATGTTTTATATTTTCCTTGCTTCAATAATGAATGAATGTCAGTAGTGTTAAACATTCCATCCTTCTGTGTCGTGCTCTTCAAACACTAGAATTCACCATGATCTTGCTTCTGTAAACAGTTTCTATTTTATTCAAGTCATTATTATTCATTATATCGAGTAGATAAATAAAAGTGTTTGTTTTAGTAAAATAATAAGATATTTACATTTTGCGGGAGACCTGCGAATAGTTGGATTCTCCTGTATCTTGCAGATGACAACTGTAACATCTCAATATATAATATTATAAATACAGAGATAGAGAGCTATATCTCTATGAGGCTGTACTGGTCAAATGCTAACAATGAAGTTTTTACGGTGGTGAATGCGTAACTGTCACTCTGTATGAGTCGCTCTTTACGCCAAACTCATACTCCTCTTGATAAAAAAATGAAGTTATGATTTTCCCTGCCATTCTCTCTTATACCCCTTCGGGCCTTTCGTGTACCCCATAGAAACTTCAGCGTGAGAGACCGTTTAAGCCAGAGCGATGAATATCGCTAGGAGGGGATACAGTAGTACCCCGAGATACGAATGCTTTGAGTTACGAAATGTTCAAGATACGAAAGGTCTCACAGGATTTTTTTTGCTTCGAGATACGAAAAAAAATTGAGATACGAACAAACACCATTAGTTCTGCTCTATTATCCGCTTGTTAAGTCTGATGTCGTGCTGCACTTCCGGGTCTTGGTGCTCCATCCTCCCATTGCAGAAAGTGCGCTTTAAGGGGCTGATACACTTTAAAACACTTTAAATCAGAAAGAAGCAGCAGTTTACACAAGGTATAAAGAGGAAGGGCGATGCAGCTTTCACCATATCGTACATATTTCGAGCAGTAAAAACTGGAGGGGACTTCTACAGCTCTTTTAAAAGTCCCATTACATTAACGGTACACTCTCAGCACCGGGAGAAGTGCCGGTACTCTCAAGAGATATTTTTAGAAGTGACTACTGAGTACTGGCCCACTTAAAGCACTGCTTGAGACAGAAAACAAATAAAGACGGTTAGAAACATATGGTAGTAAAATGAAATACAGGGCGTATGGCCAGCTAAACAACCAAAACCTGCAAAAGGTTTTCCTGCCACAGAACCCTGGCTCCTTTTGCAAGTTTTGTTTTTTTCTCTGACCTTAGAGGAGTACACAATTTTACAATGATATAAATAAAATATTGTTTTTACCTCTTTTCTAGCAGCTCTATTACCAAGTGTGTCCAATTTGTAAGCTGCATGTAGAGTTAAGAGCCGCGTCTCTGCAATGGCAATTCGACACTCGGCTATCCAATGAGCAATCACTTCCTAGAAACAATTAGTAACAATAAGCAAACACAAAACAGCAGGAGCAATGAATGTTCATCCAAATGCGGTTTCTTCCAATGGCTGTCAATGACAGTCGATCTGAGGACCGCAACTGCTTAGTTTATACAATAATGTGAAAAGTTTTCTTTTTTTAGCATGTTTATCACATTCTAATGTTTCAAATCATCAAAGACAACACAAGTCAACAAATCATGTGGTTTTTCAATGGAGGTTTCCATTGTTAGTTTTCTTCGCCATGAACAGGAAGTTGATAATAACTCAGCCATGCGATGTCTGATTGGGTTCAAACTTGGCATGAATCTTTAGAGTCTATGTCTGATCAAATCTATATAACAGCCTACAGTGTCGCTTGTAGTGTCACCTAGTGGCAACAAGGAATATCCAATTTTCTGCTGTTTTATAGTTTTATTCCAGGCTGTGATCGAAGTACTTAGTTGAAATTTTGAAAACTTTTATAAGGAACCAGGACCTACAAAAAATGGGACCGATGTAAGGGAAAACTAAATTGAAAACTACATATATCTGGGTGGAACACAACTTAACTCCATACCTCCACCTTGACGTAGGGGTAGTGAGGCCACACCCAGGTCTGATTACTTCTCCACATGTTTGCAATCATAAAATTACTTATATTGGTCCTGCCTGAAAAAGCAAAGTAGACCAAAAGATCATAAAAGTCTAGAAATCATGCTGAGATTAAAAAATAATAATAATAATAATTGAGCTCCATCAGTCTGGAAAAGGTTATTAAGCCATCTCTAAAGCTTAGGGACACAGCTTTCCTGTGGCTCAGTTGGGAGAGCATTGCGCTAACAACACAAAGGTTGTGGGTTCAAATCCCAGGGAAAGCAAGAACTGACAGAAAAAAAAACATGTTCATTCAAATGTAAGTCGCTTTGGATAAAAGCGTCTGCCAAATGCATAAATGTAAATGACTCCAGGGAACCACAGTGAGAGCCATAATCCACAAATGGCGAGAACATGGAACAGTGGAGAACCTTCCCAGGAGTGACCGGTGTAGGATTTGATACTCAGAACAAAAAACACTTTTTAACATGGACATAGAAATCATCAGGTGGCGCTGTTCTACCTGAATCAGTGTGAGTTCGTTACAAACAAAAATGATCTTGAATGTGGTTGATTTTCTAGACTCTGGTGGAGGTTTGAAGATTGCTAGCTGTTGTTAATCCAAGGAACTGTTTTTCTTCTCTTTCCTGTGTGAATGTGCTAAATATTTCCCATAAAATTATTTTTATCTTTGTCTTAGCTTTGTTAATGAAATTCTTAATTGATTTCATCTCGCTTGGTTCTTGAACTCTTGACTTACAAATGATCTTGGTATCTAGCTCAAATGTTAATTAGCCTGGGATTATTGATTAGTAGTATTCAATTATTACAAATCTGATCCTGACAAATTAATCATGGCTGTCCACAATTACTCCAAGAGCGCAACTCATCCAAGAGCCACAAAAGAATGTGGCCACAGCAACATCCAAAAAACCACAGGGCTCACTCGCCTCAGTTAAGGTGAACGTCCCCCATAAGAAAGAGTCTGGAAAAAAATGGTTTGCACGTTCCAAGGTGAAAACCCCTGCTGAGCAATAAGAATTTTTAGGAAAATACTCTGTGGGCGGAAAAGTTTTTGACAGGTGTGCATCTCGTTATATTTGGTGTAAAATACTACATTTCAGAAAAAAAAACATCAAACTAACAGTAAAAAATGGTGGGGGTAGAGTGATGGTCTGGGGCTGTTTTGCTACTTCAAGAACCAGGAATTCTGCTGTGTACCAAAGCATCCTGAAGCAGTATTTCTGGCCATCTGATCACAGCCTGAAGGTGAAGCAAACTGGGTCCTGCACCAGGACAACGTTCCAAAGCACACCAGCAAGGCCACTTCTGAATGGCTGATGAACAAAAAAACAAATTAAGATTTTGAAGTGGCCTAGTCAAAGTCCTGACCTGAATCCAATTGAGATGCTGTGGGATGACCTTAAAAGGGCAGTTCATACTCGAAAACCCTCCAATGTGCCCAAATTACAACAGTTTTGTGATGATTGAGCACTCTAACAGACTCATTGAAAGTTATCAGAAAAGTTTGATTGCAGTTGACCCTAACAGTTAATTAGTTTAGGGGGCAAACACTTTTTCACAAAGAGCTATGTACTTTTCCCTTAATAATAAAACTTTATTTTAACAACCACATTATTGTTGACTTGTGTTGTCTTTGACACATTTTCAAATCATCAAACAACTGTAAATGGCAAAAGTAAGGGGCCAAACTCTTTTTCACACCACAATACATAGTCTGCTACATACATGTTGGTACAGTTTTTTCCCAAAGGTTTGTCTATGGGCTGCACGTTGGCATAGCAGCTCCAGCGCCTCCTCGGCCAGCCCCACAGCTCTCATGCAGTGATGAAGTCTACCAGGCCCCAGCCGTTCTTGAGCTATCTCAAACCCTCGCCCCTCACCTACATTGAAAGAAAATACAATAAATTAAAGCTGCAAGCAGCGATTAATGGGCTCAGTCACCTCAGGCGCTTTAGCCTTTAAGTAGCAAAGTTAGTTAAAGTATGAGATGTGCAAAAGTTTTATTTTAGAGGTTTTTACAAAACAATTGACTTCCAGTTGGTTTTGGAAAATTGCTCCGATAGACTTTTTTGTTGGTCCTGGTTCCTTACAAAAGTGTTCCAAATTTCTAACATGTACCTCGACCACAGACTGGAATAACACTAAAAAAACTGCAGAAAATTTGATATTCCTTGTTGCCACTAGGTGGCGCTACAAGCAACACGGCAGGCTGCTATATAGATTTAAACAGACATAGACTCTAAACGTGCATGACAAGTTTGAACCCAATCAGACATTGCATGGCTGAGTTATTATCAACTTCCTGTTCATGGTAAAATTTCCAATAGACCAATTTTACACTTCTGCATTTGGCTCTTCCAGTTCTGGCGTCAGAGGGTAAACTTAGTTCCTGTGTATGCATTAGCGGAGAAGCACGTCGTTTTGATGTTAAAGTTGTGGGGCTAAATGTATAATTCCAGCAGTTTAGGAAGATATGCTGTGAAGGAACCCAAGCCATCGCACGACTCAGAATTCTACAGGAAAGAGTGATACGAAGGGGAAAAGAGAAGCACATCCTCTGTTCTGTTGCACTGCAAAGCTCGTAAAGAACCAGAAATGGAATAACTGCTGTTTTTTCATCAATTTCCAGGGACCAATGTTATTACCCACAAATGAGCAGAAATAACACTAACCACTAAAACATCACGATTCTTCGTTGTTCTAGCTAAGAAAAACATTTTTCTGCATAACTGACTCTTGTACTGATAACTGTACACCATTCAACGTGAGTAAGGATAGTTAAATAAATATACATCAGACTTAAAGGGGGGGTATTATGTAAAATCTACTTTATTGAGCTTTATGTTGTGTTATAATGTCAGTCCCTCATTAAAAACGCAGCTGAATCATGGCTTTGAATCATTCGTGCATATTTGAGTAATCCTTGAATCTCCTGCAGTAGCGATTGCGGGCGGCTACTACGCTGTATTTTACGAAGCCCCAACCCTATCGCGTAGCTCCGCCTCTGTCCCCCGTCTGCTGCTACACCGCTCCTTCCCCTCCAGCTCCAGCAAAGACTCGCATCTACGGCTGAGGGAGCTACTGTTAGCAACAGCTGGTCTCACTACTTTCAACGAAGCTCCCAAAATGGTTGGACTTCATTTTTGGAACGAACCCTCCTCCCAAAAAAGTTTGCCACCTTTGTGCGAGACTTTTCACTGATGATTGCTTTAAAACAAAAGCTTGTTTGATAGTGGACTCATAAGCAGATTGTCGCTAAAAGACACTGCGCCGAAAACTCACTTTCTGGGTCTGACGTAGGATCGTGCGCATAGCTTGTAAAATATCCTCCGTTGCCATTTTGAAAAACCACGATTTTAATGTTTTTACTATGAAAATGTAGCGGCTCTCAGAAAAATGAAAACAAACGGTGGCAGTGCACATGGAGTATGACGCACTGAAGGGGGCGTGTCAGAAAGAAGGAGGGGGCTCTTAAAGAGACAGGTGAATATCAGGGCGTAACGCGCAGCCGAGACGCCAAGTTAAATCTCTATGAGGTTGTTTATGACAAATACAGCGATTACAATCTAACTGTAGGTAAAATTGTTACTTGAGTGTGCTAGAAAACAACACTATTTGCCTGAAAAACATGTAATACCCCCACCCCCGCTAAATAATAATTCTTGGTAAAAAATTAAATACACACATCCAACAGTTCTGTTGTCAACTCGTTATTGCATACATGTTATTGATGTATTAATATAAAATCTAGTCAATTTACATTTGCATTAATTCAACTGTTTGTCACTTTGGGAGTTTATAAAGAACAATAATATTCTAAACACTTTTGCATTTGTAAAATATTATTAAATGTAACATATTGCACTTTACATTATATGGTTATTATTACAATTCTGTCAATATAACTAATATCTGAATAAATATATACAAATTTTGTTAGATGTTTGAAATAGCAAGTAAATAATGAAAGAATTAATGTGGAACTGCCCCATTATTAAAGCATTGCTGTTGAGATCATGCATAGAAACATGTTTAGTTTAACATACAAATAATAAAGGATCAACTTTTGCTTTGTGGATGCCATAAATGCATCGTATCGCTAGTTTTTCTGGATGATTGTCTTCCTGTGGAGCATAGAATATTGTCCATCTCACATGAGGGACTGGGAGACACTCGCCGGAAGTAAGTTTACACTCCGAGAGTGCGCTTCCGGTTTTTGTGAAATTGGCCCATTTTGATGGCCATCGTGCACACATAATCTAACAAAGTCAAAAATGCTTGGCAATTTAACATCCAATATGCCTTAAGTTAAGACTGTTTGGAGAGTTTGGAGAGGAGAAGATAAAATCTCTAGGAGGAGTCCATTTTGGAAATGCAATCTATATTGCTTATATACTATATTTCTGTATACTTTTATGTGTTCTTCTTCATTGTCATCTTCTTCCTGATTTTCTTCCTTCCCGTTTCTCTTTTTATTGAGGTCAGCATCTGTTGTACCGCCATCTTCAGGCAGGGAGCGTCATTGCATCAAAATTTCCACTCTCTCTTTCCCTCAATCCCTGAATCTCAATTCAGATCGGTGTAGGGGTCCTTAGTATCCTACACATTTGTGCCCAATGTCATTCGCCTTCAACTAGCTGTCAGCACACCATAAGCTAAAATGCACACTATAAAATGCTATTTTTATTTTCCCAATTAGATGAAAATTGTTACACATTTAACTTTTCAAACACATCTAGACACTCAAAACCCAATAATGGGCAATTACAATAAGGTTCTCCTCACCTTCCGTGCTCAAGCCCTGATAAACGAATACAAATGTGTAGAGAAAAACACTGATTAAGGATTTTACCAAGAATAATGTTGGAGTCTGGAACGCGCACATTGTCAAAGTGGATCTCGAAATGACCACCGTGAATCGCATCTGCAGAAAAAACAGTTCACTCAGTATTGGTAAGCTGCTGTTGAACACTGACAGAAGACTTAAGCGGAGGATTGAGCATGTTGCGGTGACTGTGTGAACCTCATCTGGAATGTTTTAAGAACTCACCATCCTGCCCAAAAACTGTAAGTGGCCGTATCTTCTTCACTCCTGGTGCACTCATAGGGACCAGGATCATGGAGTGCAGTCCATGCCTCAAAACATTTCAATTGCAACACATGAAATAACAAGACTTTACAATAACAATGCTACATGTTACGTATTAGCGTAAAAAAGAGACATTATAAAACATTAGTGACTACTATATTTTAAAAGCATCGTTTCCACTTATATTTAGTGGTTGGGTGAAGCCATTTATTGTCAAACAATTATGACCAAGTGACCGTTATCAAAAGTTTACACACCCCGGGTTATTTGTGCCACATAACATCCACAAAAGGGTTTGGGTGGCTGGAAAAGGTAACCATCATCACCTGGGACTTGTTTGCTTGTGAACAATGTTTGTGCATAAAAGGTTTCTGGTCTCCTGACAGACCCTTGCCTCTTTCATCCAGTGATGCGCTGACATTTCTGAATTCTTAGCGATAGGGAAAGCAAAAGAGCCGGATCTACGGGAAAAGGTAGTCGAACTTCGAAATATCAAAAGATCTTGGAATGTTAATCAGTCGTGTTGAAACTGTGAAGTGAAGGATTCTGTAGAAACCAAAACAAATTTCTGCTACAACAGCCAGAAAAATAGTAAGGGATGCAAAGAAAAACCCCAAAATAACTTCAGCTGAAATACAGGGCTCTCTGAAACAATATAGCGCAGCTTTTTCAAGGAGCCCAATGATAGAGCTGTGGGGAAGGGTGCAAGAGAGTTTCGAGGTCATGGATGCATGGACGAGCTTCTCTGCATCAGATAACGATAACAAGTTTCTAAGTTTTGAAATATTCAACTCAGAAATATTTCAAAACTTAGAAACATGTTATCGTTTTCTGATGCAGAGAAGCTCGTCCATGCATTTATGACCTCGAGACTAGATTATTGCAATGCGGTTATCTATCAAACCTCCTAACACGGTACAACCCCACACGCACTTTAAGATCCCAAAACTCTGGACTTCTAGTAGTTCCTAGAATAGCAAAGAGCACTAAAGGCGGTAGAGCGTTCTCACATTTAGCCCCTAAACTCTGGAATAGCCTCCCTGACAGCGTCCGTGGCTCAGACTCACTCGCCCAGTTTAAGTGTAGACTAAAGACGTATCTTTTCAGCAAGGCCTATACTTAACACCTTGAATAACTGCGATCTCACATTAAACTATATTAATATTATGAACAGCAGCTACGCTAATTCCGCTCCACTCTTCTTTTCTTCCGGAGACTCCTGGAGGCTCCGCTCACCAGCTCCTCACCCTAACAACCAGACTCAACTGGAGATGTTCCGGCGCCCCCTGGAACTCCGCCCACCGCTCCACTCTTCCCTCCCATACTCATCCCGAGAAGCGGGTCACTGATGTTTTGGGGATGTTTAAGCTCCAAAGGCAAAGGAAACTTGGTCAAAATTGACGGAAATATGAATGCAACATGTTTTCAAAAGATACTGGAGGAAAATTGGCACTCATCAGCCCGAAAGCTACTCATGGGACATTCCTGGACATTCCAAGACAACAACGATCCAAAACACAAGGCCAAAATTACTGGTCATTGGTTCCACCAGAACAAAGTGAAGGTTCTACAGTGGCCATCTCAGTCTCCTGACCTCAATATAACATGAAAGAAAACCCAAGGTTTTTGCCCAGAAGAATGGTCTGCTTTACCAACAGAGCAGATAAAGAACCTCATTGACAACTACCTCAAGAGACTTCAGGCTGTCATTGATCTTATAGGGGAATACAAAATATTAAGAGCAGGGGTAAGTAAACTTTTGATCGGTTTGTAAACTTCCAAATCAGGGTAATTTGTAAAGTTTCTGTTGTCGTTATGATTTACAAGGAGTAAACCGTGTTGTTTGACAATAAGTGGCTTCAATCAACCACTAAATACGAGTGTCGTCATTCATATATGAAAAAAATGCCTTATGAGCACAACTGTAATGCCGGTCTCATTAAAGTGTCTTGAAAAAGAATTAAATAAACAAAAAAGCATTTTATAATTGTTAATATTTCTTCTCACTCTTTGCCTCTAGCATTTTCCGAGGCGGAGATATATACCTTCTGATGTGGATGTAAAAGTTTAAAGCAAACCCCTATTTATGTATTATTTTCCAAAGCTGAGAAAGTCCAATTTGGTTGCTATGGTAAATAGTCTGGTTGCTAAGGAGGGGTCAATGACATTATGTAACATTCCCTTTACCACAATAAGAACCCCCATGTTTCTTTTATTTTACAAAGTTGAGATTAAGTTCTAAATTCCTCATCCAGGCAGTTTATGACGTGTTGCAAACGAGGAACCCTAGAACACATCCTCAGCAGCTGTAACACAGAACTTGGAGATAGATGGTGTTGTTGGAGGCATGACCTAGTCCAAAGTAATCAGAGGACTTCAATGGGCAAAAATGCAACATTCAACCAAGATGACCATCACCTTTGTCAAAAGTTGTGGAGCAGGCAACCCCTGCATTCAGAAATTCATTTGCAGGCATCCTGACTTCAGAGAGAGACTGGTAGATGTTGGTGGACCTAAATCGGCAGTTGAAGTTCTGGACGTAGTCCTTCTGTCTAAAACAACCAAGAAGGCTGTGCTGCTGGAGTTGACGCACACTGTAGAAACCTTTGAGGGGAAGCTCACAAAGTACTAGTCAATGACTGCCAGAAGGCCGGATGGGAGGGTGCCTCACCAGAGTGGGTGGGTTTGTGGTCTGGTCCTTGGCCAGAGCCCTCAGTTCACTGGGAAGGGAGAAAGCAAGAGGAGAGCCATCTGCAGTAAAAGCTGCAGAGAGGGCCTCTTGATGGCAGCGGCGATCCGTGAACTCATGATGGCTAGTTAGACATCTGGACACAAGCTGAGGTCTCATCATAAGGTCTGGATCAGGGTGTATGATGTTGAATGACCCGAAACACTCAATAATTCCAGGATCATCACTGAAGATGTGTCCAGATGCATCAGCAGATGGATTCGAACAGTATTCTTCAAAGCACGCTAAATGGGCAACCCCCAAACATCTTCACCTCATCCAGTGCCCTCTGGCTTTTGGCACAAAGGTTGGTCACCCCTAGTTTAAAGTGTTCATCGCACCGATATTAGTTATTTTTTTTATACATCAGCAGACATCCGCGTTTAGTTGCGCAGATTTAAAGTAGGCACACCCGGGACAGCCCTGCGTTATTGGTGCAGTGGAACGTGCTGCTCTTGCATGTGAAGGACCCCTAGCCAAAAAAAAGATTCAACGATAGTCCTGGAAGATAAAAGCTTAATTGTGATATGTTAAAGTCTAATGGCCATATATTTACAATATGCTACTAGTAAACTATGAAGAGTTGCTTCATGTAGTGAAAGATAAAAACAAATAGCATTGAACTGACCTCACCGCTGTTAGCTAAGCTAGCGTTTTCAATGGAGTTCTAATCAGCTAGCAATAAGCAACAGTGAGCTAAATGGCTCAATAACTGCGCAAATGTCTGCTGTGCAGACAACAGCAGTGAATTATAAAATATTTAGTTTGTTTAATATAAGAAAGAGGTATAGACCTGCTCTAAAGCAATGGCTTCTGTTGTGATCTGGATATGATGTGTAAAATAATAAATAAATAAATAATGAAGTGATGTGTTCTGACTAATGACTATATGTAATATGTAATGTTATCGCAATAAACCTGTTTATTTGCATACAAATAAATACACACTTATTTGTATGATACTTTAGCAGAAAGCAAAGGGAAATCATTGTGATGTTAGCAATTAAAATCCACACTGAAGCTAAACAGTAATAAACTTAAATTGCTGTGGAATATAAATACAGTATTTCTGTTAGTACCTTTGACGGTTTGAGTCCAGCAGCTTGCTCCTACACATAACAATGGCAATCTCACACTTGGGGTTTCCAGCACCTGAAACATAAGAGAAGGATAGAGTAGTGAAACATTGCAGTTTGTGTGTGATTTGATTTTTACATAAACTTGTACATAAGCTTCAGTTACTGATGTGACCGATGTTTTCACAACTCTAGTTCATTTATTATTGCCCAAACTAGAGATGTTCCAATACCATTTTTCCCCTCCCGAAACGATCCTGATACTTGGGCTCAGGGTATCGGCCGATACAGAGTTCTGATCCGATACCTGGTTGTGTATCTGTATATACAGCTGTAGATACTACTAGTATTACTAGTACTACTGTATTAATTGACAGAATTATTTTATGCTGTGCTTCACCCTATCTTTGAAATGTGGATGCAAGAGAATTGCAACTGCATACAAGGGCTCTTCCTCGATGATTGCGAATCGTTTCTTGACGGCCTCAAGAAGGGTGGTTTTCATTATACCAGTGTCCTCCAGGCTCTCCCAAGCAAGTAACCATTTTAGAACTGTAACTGAGGGGATCACTTCCGCTACAGACGAGGTGGAGAAGCTAATCTGTTTTTCATGTTGCTTGCGTTGTCGCGCAAAATAACTTGAACACTGGATTTAGAAATATTCCACTTCACAAGCATACCCTCGATTGATTCAGCTATGGACGCGTGTGAGCCGCGAAACTCGTTAGCCTGCAGCACTGCACTTTGAAGAGTAAAATATGACGACGTCACTGTGTTTACCCAGTGTGATGTCAAACTCTGTAAATACCGCGCAATTTGAGTCGCAGCTCCAGATGTCAGTAGTGAAGCTGATAGTTCACACGTCTTTTAGTTTACATGAAATGTGTTCACGCACTGTCTCATATAATTTAGGGAGCGCTGTTCCGGAGATATATTTGCGACCAGGCAAACTGTACCGGGGCTCCAAATGTTAATTAAGCGACGAAAGCCCACATTTCGCCCACTGACAGTGGCTGGTCATCCAGTACAATAAACTCGATAATCCTGTCGGTTATCTTTATTGCTCGTTGGCTGTCTTGTGTAAACTTTTCTCTTTATTTGAATGAAGCTTCCAATGTTTGTTGCGTCTGGCGCGGCTTGTCCTTCTCCTTGGTTGCTTGTGGCAACACGACACAACTTCCTGTGTTTGCATTCTGAGCAGCGAAGAACAATTGATTTCCGCTTTGCAGCTAGCGGGCATAACTAGGTTATGTTTATGAAAATGGTATCGGATCGGTGCGTGGACTCAAATACTCGCCGATACCGATGCCAGATTTTTTTGTGGTATCGGCAGCATTTCTGATACTGGTATCGGAATCGGAACTACCCTAGTCCAAACAACTGGATTCTTTGATGCAATGGTCTGCAGATTTAGTCGTCATTCTCACCACACTGAACACTCAGGCCCACAAAAGTTAAAAATACAGCCGCCTGACATCCTATGGGCCATTCATCAGTTACATCATTGTACGTGTTTCCTCAACAGCTTTTCGACTGGTTAGAATGAACAGTAAAAAATGCCTAAAGACTGGAAGAAGCTCAAAAGACAGACTTCTCTGCTTAATTTTGACCCTCAGGATCTTTTACTACAGAATTTGTATTAATGGCTTATGTAAACGTCGCAATTGATGCTCGGATTACAAACTACTCCAAGTTTAAGCTGCCACAATAAACGCCGTTTTTCAAACAGACACATGCCAAGTAATAATGTTACGAGAGTATGGTGGTTGTATTCATTCAAAAAGCATGTTTTGATAATTAGGTTTTTTTGTTGTGATCATGTTCTCACCACTAACAAACAATCTTATATGGGTGAATGTGTAAATTTATCATTCATGAATGATTTGTTCTTTTTGAACGAGTCTTTCATTTGTGACTCCGTAGTAGAGGATGACATTTGTCAGGATTCCTGTGGGATGGGATAAACTGTTGTCATTAATCTCGTGATCGGGTTGGGACAGGAATAAAAATCAACAGGAGCGGCAAGATTATTAATAGATTATAATTTTCTGTGTTAAGCAACCCAAACGAGATGCGCAGATTTTTTGTAAATTGTCGATTTATATTTTGGCCTTTTTTGCCTTTATGTGAACAGATGACAATAGGTATGACATAAAGAGAAGTGAGTACAGAGGAGGCTGGATTTGAACCAGAGTCGCCATGTGCAACCATATGTATAGGTCCAGCGCACTATCCACCATACCACAGGGCCGGACATAAACAAGCCTTTTAGCATTCTACTCTCCTTTGCCTCGCACACTTATCTGCTCCGGGAATTTTCTTTACAAACTTCAAGAATTCTGCTGCATGATAAAAGCATACTGCGATAGACTGGTGACCTGTCCAGGGTGTACCCCCGCCTCTTGCAGAGACCCCTGTGACCCCAAAAAGGGAATAAGCAGGTTGGAAAATGAATGAATGCATGAATGATATAAGCAAATCAGATCAATTTGGTTTTTTCCCAAATTAAGAGTTAGTGTGATGAGCCTGAAAAAGTATTTTGCTTAACTCAATGTTATTTCTACAGTATTTTTTCATTTCTATACACAAAAATAGCCAGTCATGATGTTACTACAGTTCAGACTTTAAAGGCTATTGTCAAAAGCATCTTTAAGCATCATTCCAAAATGCCAACCTGTATGCGACAATGCCGTTTTAATAGGATCAAAACAAGCTATAAAACAATAAAACACTTTTACAGGCTACTTTCTGAATAAACAGACATAGGCCTCCAGCTAAAGCAGCTGCACATATGGTAGAAATCATGACAAGAATGAAGAGAATTTTCCTGAGAAAAAAAAACATTTAGCCATGGTATTTCAAAGTGATTTATTTTTTGTTTAAATGGCTATATAAACACACCTTTATGCAGTCTAACAGCATTTTTATTTATTTTTAATTCAGTTCTGAGATCTTGATGCATGAAGTATAACTAGATGGCTAAAGTTTGTACACAAACTTTGATGTTGGCTTGTAAATGTGTGGTTTAAAAGTATTTTTACGAGCAAAATGGACTGTCAAGGTAGATTGTTTTGGTTGCTATGGAGTGGCATAACACAATGTTTCCCAAGCCAAAAAGCATGAATTAACCCAACCTCCATGTCTCTATGATTTTCTTTAGCTGAGATAATTAGTTGCCTTAGTTGCTATGGTAAACAATCTGGTTGCTATGGATGGGTCAGTGCCATTATAAAACTTTTCCTTTGTCACTATACGCTACATAAAAACCCATATGTGTTTATCAATTACTCAAGCTTAGATAGAGTTCACAAAAAGAGTTTCTAGGCAGGCGTCAGTGTTGTCATAGATATTTTAATTGCTACTATGATTAACATAAACAAAGCATCATTTCTCTATGATGTCATCTTGAGGATATTGTCAAATCCAATTTATTTTCAATTGCCATTATATGTCAATACTAAAAATATTTAACCCCTTCTAGAGCATGGGGTTCAAATACATTTGCATATTGAATGGTATGTTCTTGCATAGACTGATAACCACCACAAGTGTTGAGTTTGAAGATTCTTTGAGGTTCTCAGTTTGAGTTAGTTTCAAAGTTTGACCGAAGTCAATGGAAAATCTCACCAATAGTGGTACAAATTTGAAAAGATATGGCACACCGAGTCAGACTATTTTGGATGTTTTGGCAAAGTTTGGTGGGTTTAGCTATTATGGCCTTGGAGGAGATGTGTTTCGAATTTCCTTGATGTAGCCCCACCTCCATCTTAAACTCCTCTGTCTGACCTACAGCACATCTTACTGCTGTCAAACTCGTCTCATAAATATCCTGAACTACTCTGACATACTTCTCTGCCACTCCTGACATCCTCATACAGGACCATAGCTTCTCTTTCGGCACCCTGTCATACGCTTTTTCTAAATCTACAAAGACGCAGTGCAGCTCCTTCTGACCATCTCGGTACTTCTCCATTAACATTCTCAATCTGCTGATTTGGTTGCTAGGGTAAAATGTTTTGTTACTATGAAAGAGTCGGTGAGATAATATTATGTATGAGTAAAATAACCTATGTCTGATTTTCCAAATCCAAGATAGATTTTCCAAATTGGGTGCTAAGGTAAACAGTCTGGTTGCTATGGAGGGCTCAGTGACACAGTGTATAGTTAGCTTCGTAACAATAAGTAAAAATAAACTAAATCCCATGTATCATTTACCAAAACGGAGTTCAGCTCTATTGATAGGGTAAACAGTTTGGTTGCTATGGAGCTGTCAGTAAATGTCATAAAAAATTTAACTGTTACTATGGTTAACAAACAACGCCCCATTTCTTTATGTTTTTTTCTTGAAGATATTCTCATTGCTTTTTCCAGTTCATTCTCAATGGCCATAATAAGTCAATGGTAGATATTTAATGGTCTTGCGAAGACTGGTAACCTCCACAAACGTGGTCAGTGTTAAGCTTCCATGAGGTTCTCAGGTTGAGTTTTCCAAAGTTTGTCAATACGTCCATCATTGGAAATTTTCCCGGCATGCTCAGTGATTTCCAGCATTCCTTTAGTTTTATAAGTCTGAAAAGATATAGCAACACGCGTCAAACCAGTTTGTATATCTTGGCAAAGTTTGATGGTGGTAACTCCAATGGTCTAAGAGGAGATGCGTTTAATTTTTTTGTCTGAAGTAAAAGACGAATAACACGATGTTCGCTTACAAACAAACACACCTTGGCTTTTAGTTAGATTTGCTACAGGATCACAGGTTCAAGAGAAAAGTTCCTAAACTTCCTAAGAAACGGTCACAAATCTGTACACAAGTTTGTGCATGAGTGTGTCTTAGTTGATAATATAAACTCTCATCAATGCGGGCATCAAGAAAACATACGCTGTGTCCCACAGGGTGTGGATGCAAAGGCTTGTTCTTTCTTGCTCATGGATTGTCCTTTTAAGAGCTGCAGATTACGTGAGATCCTTAAAAAGAATTCATTGCTGCCTAGCTCATGGTACATGCAAATAAAAAGCTTTCCATTTTCCGGCAGCATTCCTCCTCCAAACATAATGAATTACAGTTAGGCTTTTTGCTGGATTTTAGGTTCGTCTGACCACAACACTAACGGTAGTTCTCCTCTAAAACATTCCGATGTACATTAGCCAAATAAAAAAATATGTATATTTCAAATAAACCTTGCCTCTAACTTTTGTTACATCATGATCGGATGTATTTCTAGATTTCCTATTTGTTAAGGTCACACCAAATGTCACAATCCACACCATATGACGTAGGTATATCAAGAATTCTACTTTGATTTTGGATCCAAACAACACCTTTGGTAGGCTTTTACAATATCTCCCCAGAGAAACAACATTTAAATAATCAAAGCAATTAAAATAATTAAATGCAAGCAGCGATCAAAGGGCTCAAGCACATTTGGCGCCATCGATTCTCGATGGCCTGATCGTTGCACTACACACTACTATTTCTGGTATATACACATCAAAATTTGCAACTAGAGGTACCTTAACATTGTTAAATTTTATACCTCTTTTGGCCACTGGTGGTGCTATAACTGAGAGTTTATGTCAACACGCATGTCTAATTTGAGCCAGATCGCACATTGAATGGGTGAGTTACAACAACGTCCTGTTTATGGAGAAAAGTCAAATTTAAACACTTTTGAATTTAAGATCCAGCATACCTTAAGCTAAAACAGATGGAGTTTGTAGGTGAAGTGATGAAGTCTCAAGGAAGAGGCCTGGAACTTTACAAAATATTTCTGTTGGTTTTTGTGTTGGTCTTCGTCGCTTACACAAGTGTTCCAAATTTAAAACCTTTCGTTCTGATGAAAATTTTAGGTTGCCACTAGGTGATCCTATAATTGACATGATAGGTTGCTAAATAGATTTGTTCAGACATGGAGTCTTAACACGCATGGCAAATTTGAACGACAATCAAACACTGCATGGCTGAGCTATTGCAACTTCTTGTCAACCTTTCGACTTTGACGGCCAAAAAGCTTCACAGTTTAACATCCCAGATGCCTTAAGAGAAGACTGATGGAGTTTGGAGATGAACAGACAAAATTCCAGGGAGATGTTTGTTAAAGCCCACCATGAGTGTACATTTTTCTGGGTTTTTGCAAAATAGCCGACTTCCTGTTGATTTTGTAAATGCGATCCATATTACTTATATTTAAGTCTTGGTACCCTACACATGTGTGCCAGATTTCATTTTTTTTACAACAAACCGAAGGTGGCGCTATATTTCCCACACCTACTTTTCAAACCATAATTAAAGATACATTTTTGCCAGTTCTGACGTGTGAAATGTCTGTGACCTTTTGAGCACATTTTTGGCCCACAAAAATGCACCAAAAGCAGCAAAACAATACTGCTCTGGTCAATTACAACAGGGTTCTACGCATCTTCAATGCTCAAGCCCTAAAAACAATGCATCTGTATGTAAAACACTGAATCATTGGCGAAGCACAAATGAAAGCTCACACATAGATTTTTACATTGTAAATGACTTAAATGTCAAGGCATGAACACTTTTGATCAGTTCTTGCTTTACCTTTGGATCAACCCCAGCTTTTTTGGGTTCCTAGCGCAATGCTCTATGCTCAGAGAATATTTCAAATATGTTGTATTTTGTTACTGAATATTTTTATCACCTTTCGGATATTTAAAAATTGAAGAGTTTGATTAGTTCCAAAATGCTATAGTTGGGCATTCCCACCATCCCCCACTGCTCTTCCCCTTTGAATCTCTTCCTCTGACGCCAGCACACCCGCACACACCCCTGGCTCTCCTCCTGCTCCAGCTGTAATCATCAACAGAGCCTTTTCACTCTCTCTGGAACGAAGGGAGCGCTTTCCTGTAGGGACTGTGACTGCAAAAACAGAGGTAAGACCATGGGCTTGTTTTCAACTACTACTTGAACCCAATTGTTTTCTATCTAGCGGACCTAAGTCAAAGCAGCATTTTGGGTAAAATAAGCATAGTATACCTAGACAGAACAAGTGCTTACCTTTACTTTGTCTACTTAAATTTAGAGTTCTGTGCTGAAAAACACTTTATTTACTGTAGAGGAAGCCACACAGAGAGAAAAAGGCTCATCCAACCAAAAGAGCGATTGGTATGGAGCCATTGGTGAACACAAAAAAATGAAAATAACTAAATGTTCGACAGAGTCACAACACGCCACCCAATATTTACTTCAGATGCCATTAATTACAGGTTGTTATTTGCTAAAGTGACTATTTAAAGATCCAAATTTTGATTTTTACATAAAGAGTTTGCAGCTAATCATCAAATCTACACTGCGCGAGAAACGCATTGCCACTCTAACATAAACAATCCCACTGCAAAGACACTACAGAGTTGTTTTAAAGGAATGTTAACACTTCATTGCCATTTGAAATATCACATAAAAACAACTAGTTGAATGACAGGAGGTTAAAAATACTTGACCCGGCATTCAGTTAGCTAAAAGTTCACTTAAAATACAATAGAGTTAAATGTTTAAAGTGAGTCACAACTTTTTTACTTTTAGATCTAATGCAATATAGCTGACATCAGCTAACCTAACACTTGTTTTTCAAAGGAAATAGTGTGTAATTCAAAATTATTACAGTTGTTTCTAAGTGGAAAACTTCCAGTTACCCATCAACACTCCTATTATCCTTCACGAGTGGAGCCAATATTACGGCCTGGAGAACACTAGGGAGAATACGTCTGGCCCAGGAACCTAGTGAGGCCACCGTGGGAAATCCCTCCTGTGCGCCAATAATTAAGGGAGTCTTTGTTTGTTCATTTATAGTGGTGCACCTTTTTTAAAAATGCACACGACAAAGTGTATAATAAATAAAAAACAAATAAACCAACACAACCATGCCTGCAGTGTTGCGAGAACCACAGACAGTTGAAATGACACGAGAGTAGGGGGAATCCTAATTCTTGCAAGAAATTTGATATTCCCTGTGTTTTTTTGTGGGAGGGGACAATATAAATGACATGGTTTAACGGGGAGGTGTAAAGCTCTAAAAGCTTGCACAGAAGCTTTTTAAACTTAGGCCTCTAAACAAAGGTTTTCTGTCAGTAAGATTTTGCCACAGTTTTTAAGAGTAAAAGTGACACAGAGAAGAATGTGTGAGACAGGACTTAGATTACAGGTCATCCTCCTCAGATGAGAATGAGGTTGACCATCCTGTTGACCCACAACCACCAGCAGACACTTTACCTTCCAAAAATGGATAATTATTATGATCTAACTCCCCACTTGAACAACAGGGTAGACTTAGTTCTGCTAATGTGATCAAAAAGGTTCCAGGGCCCATCAAATAAGCTGTCAGTCATGTTCAAGATATAAAAATCAGCATTTCAGCTTTCCATGTAATGTAATACATTCTTTTCCATATACATTTTAAGTGAAACACGTTTCAAAGCAAATTTGTAAATCTGTATAAATAAATGGAAGGGGGTGGGGGTAGGGTGTTAAGTCGTCAACAAAGACATCACTTATCTGATACTAACTTTTGGCAAAATAATAATATTCTGGAGGTTTTAAATTTGACCAAAGTAGACAAAAAAGCTGTTTGTGGATTTTGTAGGTTTTAAGGCAACAGGAGGGTTAAGTGATAAAACCTCAATCAATTAATTTGCAACATGAAAAAGTGTTAAAAACGGTTAATTACTGGATAAAATACATTAAAAAGAGTTCACAGATTCAGTTTGGTTTTGGTAACACAACACGGCAAACACTAAAAAATGTTTCTAAGAACTAAAAGGGCACTTGACTGTGCTAGACTACTAGCACAAAAGATGTAATGGAGACACAACAAAAACAGAACTTGAGACACCCAGCAGAACAAAAGACTGTCTTTCAGGCAAAACTTCTGGGGTAAACTGTTCAATTCTCAAATTCAGATACAGAAATGTAATAACTTGTTAAATGTTTCCTTTTATATGAATATTTAAAACTGTTCCCAAAAACAAGCAAATAAACAAAGTTAAATTTATATTATATATTGATAAGTGGATAGGTGATCAAATACTTATTTCCTTAATGGAAATGCAAATTAATTTATAACTCTTTTTTTGAAACGCATTTTTCTGTTGTTTTTTTTTGTCATTGTTGTCTCTCACTCTTCAAATAAACCTACCCTAGTTTTTTCCCTATATATATATATATATATATATATATATATATATATATATATATATATATATATATATATATATATATATATATATGCTCATATATATATATATATATAGGAGGGAAAAAAACTATGGTAGGTTTATTTGTTAAATTAATTAGCATTTCCATTAAGGAAATAAGTATTTGATCCCCCTATCCATCAGCAAGAACTCTGGCTCTAACATATTAAAAAGCAGTTTGTGTTTTTAAAAGTCTTTACTTTTCTAATCTTTACAAAATCAATTACCGTATTTTTCGGCTCATAAGACGCACTTTTTCTTCCCCAAAACTGAGGGGGAAAAGTTGGTGCGTCTTATGAAGCGAATGCAAACCGCCGCGAAGTCCGGTAACGGCCGTATGAGAGGTGTAAGAGCTCCGGAGCTCCGGAGCTAGGCCGAAGCCGCGGCCATATTTGTTTACCAAGCGCTGCGCGCTGACGTCATCGCCCATCTCTGCCATTGCGCGGACGTAACGAAAACGGGGGGAAAACTACATTTCCCACAATGCCTTTGGCATCCGCATCCATACTTACGTCACGAGCGAAACTACAGAGATCAGCTGCTGTGTCTCACAACGTAAGTCTTTTGCACTTGAGTGATCTCTCACGCTACAAACCCGTTTTCTCACGCTAAAATACATTTCATGTTGTGAAATGGGCACAGCTCATAGTTTGTCTGCTATGTTTTTTGAGCCTGACGATAAGATGATGATCGATAAGCATCGTCTTCAGTCTGTGAGGGTTTTATTTCCACTAAGCATTCACTTGGACAGTTTCACAATCTTGGACAGAATCAAAAGGATTTATATCAGAACAAAAAGCATACGCTTGTTTCCAGCGCTCGCTCTCTATCTCTCTCTCTCGCGCGCGCTCGCGTGAGGTAAACAAAACGCTCTAAATGACTGAAACTCTTCTTTAATAAACTCAAACTCAAATCATCTCTCGACGGTACATTTCACACATGTACATACGAGATAACAAACGTACCAGTAAGTAACGTGCTCTGCTATTAGGGAGTGTTTGTTTAAAGGGGGGCTCTACTAAAAAAGTTTGAGAACCACTGGTTATTAGTAATGTAGTGACAATGTTACTGGCTATTATTAGTAATGTAGTGACAATGTTACTAGCTATTATTAGTAATGTAGTGACAATGTTACTAGCTATTATTAGTAATGTAGTGACAATGTTACTAGCCATTATTAGTAATGTAGTGACAATGTTACTGGCTATTATTAGTAATGTGGTGACAATGTTACTGGCTATTATTAGTAATGTAGTGACAATGTTACTGGCTATTATTAGTAATGTAGTGACAATGTTACTAGTTATTATTAGTAATGTAGTGACAATGTTACTGGCTATTATTAGTAATGTAGTGACAATGTTACTAGCTATTATTAGTAATGTAGTGACAATGTTACTGGCTATTATTAGTAATGTAGTGACAATGTTACTGGCTATTATTAGTAATGGCAGTGACAATGTTACTGGCTATTATTAGTAATGTAGTGACAATGTTACTGGCTATTATTAGTAATGTGGTGACAATGTTACTGGCTATTATTAGTAATGTAGTGACAATGTTACTGGCTATTAGTAATGTAGTGACAATGTTACTGGCTATTATTAGTAATGTAGTGACAATGTTACTGGCTATTATTAGTAATGTGGTGACAACGTTACTAGCTATTATTAGTAATGTAGTGACAATGTTACTAGCTATTATTAGTAATGTAGCGACAATGTTACTAGCTATTATTAGTAATGTAGTGACAATGTTACTAGCTATTATTAGTAATGTAGTGACAATGTTACTGGCTATTATTAGTAATGTAGTGACAATGTTACTGGCTATTATTAGTAATGTAGTGACAATGTTACTGGCTATTATTAGTAATGTAGTGACAATGTTACTGGCTATTATTAGTAATGTAGGGACAATGTTGCACTGGAACAGTGATGGTGATAACGAATGGTGGACTTTAGAGTGATGAGTGGGGGCAAAGAAAAACATTACAGCCTTTTTTTGTTACTTTTACTGTTTACTGTCTGTTCATGTTACATGTTTGGCTGTTAACTTTTACACAGTTGATATAAAATATTTTACAACAATATTTGGTTCAGAATCTTTTTTTTCTGGATTTTCCTCTTTAAAAATTGGGTGCGTCTTATGTGCCGGTGTGTCTTATGAGCCGAAAAATACGGTAAACTAAAAACTAAAAGACTGCAGCATTTCTATGAGAAATAAACTCTCTGTTGTGCCAATCTCACTAATTATTTGTCAGGGCGAGTGCAACTTAAAACTAGAATCTGAAAACAAGATATGTTGACTCAACTTTAAGAATCTTACAGACGTAGTCTTGATTTTAAGAAATTAATGTTAAGTTCTGATAAAAACACCCCTCTCAGAAGAAGAAAATAATGTTTAAACATGGTAAAAATCTTTGATCGAGGAAAAAAAAATCTAACTCTAAGATTTCTTAAAACACAAATAAAATGCTAAAGTATTTATTGTTTTAAGTGCCTTTAAGCAAAATCATTTTTTTTCAGTACATTTGTTCAACATAAGAGGAAATGTTCATTAACTAGAGAAATTGGTCAAATTTTAGGCAGGTTTTCTTAGTTTTGAGATTATTTTATAGACTAGTTTTAAGGCCAAATGTCCTTGTTTCAATAAAACTTTATTATAAAGAGTATGAGTGCTTATCATTTTTTTAAAACTATAATATGTAGTTTTAAGACTGCCACATTTTTTATTATTACGTACTAAGTTCAAACGTTCTTAAACTAGTGCTGTTACTCCTACAATTGAATCATTCTTTTAAAAACTATAAACTCTCAGTCGAGACCCGTGGTGTGGTGCACAGTGCGCTCGCCAATGATGCAGCGGGCCTGAGTTTGAATTAAGTGTGAGTGAGTGAATAAATATCCAGTACTTGCCTCCCATCTGTCTATGACTACGCTGTCTGTTAAATGCTAATATGCACAAACGAAAAAAGGTATAAAAAGATTACAAGAAAATAATTTGAAGCCATAATGTCTTGTTTTAAGACCACATACTCCAAATATTACAATTAAGCACTTAAATGTTCTTTTTCTGAAATTTCTAATCTTTTTTCTAATTTATTTCAAATATACTTGTTTAAATGCACAAAACATCTTAGTTTTTAAGACACCTTTCCTAGTTGTAAGATCACTTCTGACTAGTTAAAAGTTCAAATATTCTAGTTTCAATGCAGCTTGAGAACACTTATTTTGGGGGGGGGGAGTGTTTGGATTTTTAAGATCCATCAGAATTAGATGTTTTGCTAATTTTAATAGTCAAACTTTCCCTCCCCATTAGCAGATTATTTTTTCCTCGATCTAGGAAGAGTTTAACTATGTTTGCAAAAAACACTCTCTTGGAACAAGGAAAAAAAACCTCAGTGTCTGAATTGTCCACATACAGTGGCTTGCAAAAGTATTCGGCCCCCTTGAACTTTTCCACATTTTGTCACATTACAGCCACAAACATGAATCAATTTTATTAGAATTCCACGTGAAAGACCAATACAAAGTGGTGTACACGTGAGAAGTGGAACGAAAATCGTTCATGATTCCAAACATTTTTAACAAATAAAGAACTGAAAAGTGGGGTGTGCATAATTATTCAGCCCCCTTTGGTCTGAGTGCAGTCAGTTGCCCATAGACATTGCCTGATGAGTGCTAATGACTAAATAGAGTGCACCTGTGTGTAATCTAATGTCAGTACAAATACAGCTGCCCTGTGACGGCCTCAGAGGTTGTCTAAGAGAATATTGGGAGCAACAACACCATGAAGTCCAAAGAACACACCAGACAGGTCAGAGAAAAAGTTATAGACAAATTTAAAACAGGCTTAGGGTACCAAAAGATTTCCCAAGCCTTGAACATCCCACGGAGCACTGTTCAAGTGATCATTCAGAAATGGAAGGAGTATGGCACAACTGTAAACCTACCAAGACAAGGCCGTCCACCTAAACTCACAGGCCGAACAAGGAGAGCGCTGATCAGAAATGCAGCCAAGAGGCCCATGGTGACTCTGGACGAGCTGCAGAGATCTACAGCTCAGGTGGGGGAATCTGTCCCTAGGACAACTATTAGTCGTGCACTGCACAAAGTTGGCCTTTATGGAAGAGTGGCAAGAAGAAAGCCATTGTTAAAAGAAAACCATAAGAAGTCCCGTTTGCAGTTTGCCACAAGCCATGTGGGGGACACCGCAAACATGTGGAAGAAGGTGCTCTGGTCAGATGAGACCAAAATGGAACTTTTTGGCCAAAATGCAAAACGCTATGTGTGGCGGAAAACCAACACTGCACATCACTCTGAACACACCATCCCCACTGTCAAATTTGGTGGTGGCAGCATCATGCTCTGGGGGTGCTTCTCTTTAGCAGGGACAGGGAAGCTGGTCAGAGTTGATGGGAAGATGGATGGAGCCAAATACAGGGCAATCTTGGAAGAAAACCTCTTGGAGTCTGCCAAAGACTTGAGACTGGGGCGGAGGTTCACCTTCCAGCAGGACAACGACCCTAAACATAAAGCCAGGGCAACAATGGAATGGTTTAAAACAAAACATATCCATGTGTTAGAATGGCCCAGTCAAAGTCCAGATCTAAATCCAATTGAGAATCTGTGACAAGATCTGAAAACTGCTGTTCACAAACGCTGTCCATCCAATGTGACTGAGCTGGAGCTGTTTTGCAAAGAAGAATGGGCAAGAATTTCAGTCTCTAGATGTGCAAAGCTGGTAGAGACATACCCTAAAAGACTGGCAGCTGTAATTGCAGCAAAAGGTGGTTCTACAAAGTATTGACTCAGGGGGCTGAATAATTATGCACACCCCACTTTTCAGTTCTTTATTTGTTAAAAACGTTCCACTTCTCACGTGTACACCACTTTGTATTGGTCTTTCACGTGGAATTCCAATAAAATTGATTCATGTTTGTGGCTGTAATGTGACAAAATGTGGAAAAGTTCAAGGGGGCCGAATACTTTTGCAAGCCACTGTAGGTTCAAGCACAATTTTTTTACTGACAAAGAGTGATTCCTCTTTCACATATGACCTCACCTTGGATGAGAAATGAGGGAATGCTGGTTTGGAAAAATAGCTGGGTGTTTTTTAAATTAACATATGACAAAAACAAATCAGTCAATGCCGTGTAAATGTATATGTTCTTTCAGTTTGTATAAATGAACTTCCTCCTTTTCTTTAGAACATCATGGATTACGAGCACGACTACTATTACCTCGATCGAGACAACAGTTCCAACCACAGCGAATACGATGACAAGGACTTAGCAGACTTGCACTCGGTCTGTGACAAGCAAGATGTCCGCTCTTTTGCTAGGATCTTTTTGCCAGTTGTCTACAGCCTTGCTCTGGCTCTGGGCCTCGCTGGAAATTCATTGGTCATCTTGATATATCACTCGCACAAACGTTTACGGACCCTGACGGATGTGTTTATCCTGAACCTTGCATTTGCAGACCTGCTCCTGCTCCTCACGCTTCCCTTCTGGGCAGCAGATGCAGTGAATGGCTGGAACATTGGCAAAGCCGCTTGCAAAATCACTTCGGGACTGTACACCACCAACTTCAGCTGTAGCATGCTGCTCTTAGCCTGCATTAGCATGGACCGCTATCGTGCGCTAACCAGAGGTTCCACCACCAATCATGCCACCAGGAACAATGGATGCAAACCAAGGATAATCATATGCGTCTTTGTATGGGGGCTTGCCATTCTCCTAGGGGTACCAGATATGGTATTCTACTCTGTGACGATGCAGCACTCTAGTGGACGCAACACTTGCCGGCCTGTGTACCCACACAGCTTTGCCTGGGCAGCTAAGGCAACACTGGAGATTCTGGAAGTGTCTCTGAGTTTTCTTTTACCTTTCCTGGTAATGCTGTTCTGCTACTGCAGAGTGGGTCTTGTTTTGAGTCAGACTGCAACAGCGGGGGTACACGGCCAGAGGAGATGGCGAGCATTTCGGGTGCTGATTGCCGTAGTAGGGGTCTTTCTGTTGACCCAGCTCCCGTATAACACGGTGAAGCTCATCAGAACCCTAGACGTCATCTACAACTTTGTAACCGACTGTGAGATGAGCAAAGATCTGGACCTGG
Organism: Danionella cerebrum; assembly: GCA_007224835.1. Lineage (NCBI taxonomy): Eukaryota > Metazoa > Chordata > Actinopteri > Cypriniformes > Danionidae > Danionella > Danionella cerebrum. The sequence goes on from SRMA01024153.1 coordinate 38,292, forward strand.
CAAATCAAATCACGGAGAGTTTGGCTCTGACTCACTGCTGCCTCAATCCTGTCCTCTACATATTTATTGGGTCATCATTCAAAACACATATTCTGAAACTTGCCAAACGGTGGAGTCAGACAAGTAGAGGATATCCACATGACAACGGGCCACCTACCACAGAGATCTCTCTAAAGCCATACACACAAACTCACATTAACTCTTCATCTGACATGGAAGACACCAGTACATTCACCCTATAGCATTGCAATTGAGCATAAATCCATTGAAAGAAACTGACTAGCTACAAACATGTATTAAAATTGCACTTGGATGAGCATTAATATAACTCATCCAAATGAGAAATTAAAAAGTGTACCTCTATACAGGTCAATTTAACTATATGCCAGGCTGCCAAGCTACATATGTACAGTTTAAGTCTTATTTTGAGCTCTACCTCTGACTCTTGCGCCTAGAGTGCTTCAGACCTGTCGCCTTCCACGTTAACAAGAGTACACATTAATCCTTAGGAACACACATTGCTTTCACTAATTGATGACAGCCGTGGTTTGTGTCAGCGATGTTATTGTGTAGCAGAGCCCTGTAGAAGACAATGTTTAATGGCCAATGTTTGCTTTGCAATTGTACACTAAAGAGAAACGGAACGAATTTAAAGGGAGAACAGGGAGGGAGGGGAAAGCCAAAATGGGAACCGGACTCTTTTTTTCAAGGATATTTCATTACCCTTAGAAGTTCGGGGGCCTTTTTCAGCGTATTTCTATTACTTTAAAATTACCTTTAATTTTTTTCATGCAACACTTGATATAATCTTTAGTGCAACCTCAGCTTTTTATTTTACAAATATTATATTACACAATATTTCCAGAACAAACCTGAAATCGTACCAAAAAAAGGTTTGTCGTTTTTTTATTTAAAAACAAACTAACAGTTTTTATGTTTCAGAAAATACAAAATAAAAATTAATAAGTCCACCAAAAAGCAAAGACAAGGTCAAAACAATGTGACAGATGAAAACGAACCTTTCTGAAAGCGTATACACTGTACCAAGCACCTTTTGTGCCAGAACTTTAAAAAACACTAGCCATATCACAGGTATTGTACGTCCAAGACTATCCCTTCTTTTCACCACTAGATGGCGCTGATGACACAGATTTGGGGTCTGTAAAATGAAACTGAAAGGCGGTTACACGATTACACAGTGAAAAAAAGTCAATTGATTCATTTATATACTAGAACTCAGTAAATGCATTTGTATTTGCATAGATTCAGAATATTTTATATACTCTGAGTTATATCTTAGTGTGCTCATGGTTTATGTGGGATGACAAATCTAAGGCACATGCACTTTTTATTTAGTGAAGTGCTTCTGATCTTATTTGAATTAAGGGTAACACACAATTGTCAATTTAAATTAAAAAAATCTTTGAGATTTGGGTTTGGACTTGATAATTTAAGTGCAATGGGGTATATCTACACAAAAGAATGACACACTTACGCTAAAGTCTTCCAGTGGCAAGCAGTCATTTATGAAAAAAAAAATTATTAATTAAATGTACTATTAACTTATTAAATATTATATTTTAATTCTGCACTTTATACTTATAGTTTCCACTTATCCACCTTTTTTTATGCAAAAATCACAGAATTTCTCATTTACTGGTATTGAAATACTCGGAAGATGCAAACAATCACTGTGCATACAGCATGTTAGTATTGAAATGTTCAACCACTTGTATATTCCAAATTAGACTTTGAAACAGGAGATGCTTATTAAAGGAAGGCCGTGAAGTTGGAGACTTTTAAAACTGAAGAAAGAAAAGGAACACTCCTACTTCTTACTAGTTATTGATTATTTTTTTCAGACGGAGTGGTACATTGACTTCAATTATAAGTAAATATAAGATGAAAATAATATTTTTGGTGCGTTTTTGTATGCTACAGTTTGTAAAAAGGTAGCTATTAAATAAAAAATATAAAAATATATATATATATAAAAATAAAAAAAAAACAACGGTTGCCAAATAAATCGCGATTCATGCGTTTATCATTATCAGATATGAGCTGCACTGGTGTCACTGATATCTACAGTATACTCACTTAACTCTCGTATCTCCCATATGTGGCCAAACGGTATTTGCAGCAAGAAAATTATTAAAAATCAAAGAATATCAAAGTAAAGGATCTCAGGGTCTCAAGACCATCAAATGCAGCTTGATGAGAAGGTTAAGATTAGATGGTGCGCCATCAAAGAACCCACCTTGTAGAGAAAGAGAGGGGGGTATGGGGGTCTTGAGAAATCACCAATTATTAACACATTAAACATTTTCTGCCATGAACATTTGTCCACAATTTTTTAATTTTACAAAAAAATCCAAGTATGGGAATTCCACGAAGGCATCAATTTTTATGAAATTTGAAACTAAAAGTTATTCACAAAATGTAGATTCATTTACACACAACTGAAGCCCCCTAGTAATAATAAAAAATTGGGACAAACAGCTTGGGAGATACAGGTCAAAATGCCAAAGTCCTACAATTGGTCGAACCATGTCCATTTTTACTATGTCAACCATTTTGGGTGTCTGCCATTTTAAATTATGACAAAAATGCTGTATTTCCAGAACGCTTCAATGTAAAATTTAAAAAGTTGTCATGCATGTTTGGCACTGTGCCCTGAAGAGCAAATTGTAAGCTAGTTCCATCACACCAAAGAGTTCCATGTTTGTCTCTGACCAAAGAACAGCCGTCATCTGCCTTTCACTATGTGACTTTCGTTATCCACTCCACCATACAGGCTGGATTGGTGGAGTGCTGCAGAGATGGTTGTACTCTGAGGTTGCCTAGAGTTCTAACAGACTGACCATTTGGTATCTGGTCACCTCCATGACAAAGGGCCTTCTTCACAATCACTCAATTTAGGGTTGGCCAGCTTTTTTAATCTCGAGGGTAATTGGTTATAATTGGTGATCAACAAAAAAATTCTCAAAAATTGTACCTCTTCCCAAAAGGAATGACGATAACAATTACGTATGTGTGATTATTTGGTGTCGTGGCTTTGCAATTAAAAAATGTGGTTATAATGGAAGTGACTTAGGCAAAAACAGCCATGAAGAATAAATCTGGTGCGACACAAAAACTAAAAATCCATCAATGCCAATGTTCGTACAAATATTTGACGTGTCCAAACAACGATAGAAGGTTTAAAAAAATACAGGCAACAGTCATTTTTTATATCAAAAAAAATTAAACATTCCCAACACATAAAGGTTAACGTGTAACAACACCTTTATGAGATAGTGACTTGTTTATAATAGTCTATGTCTATAATCAGCAACATTTACTTTATTTTCAACAATAAAATGTTTAATTTACTCTTTATTTTGGTATTTCCTGTTTTAAAAAGAAACATACGTCGCTGTGTACACCTCACTTTTCTTTAGAGGTCTGAAGTTGCCTGCTTCTGTTAATATTCATGATAAACAGTTGAGAACAATACAATCACTGAGTGGCTTTGTGAATGTGTTAAACTGCCTAAACATTCATGAAAATATGGCTTAGACTCAATCATGAAGCTCTGTGCTTGGAAATGTTTAATTTTTGAATGGTTGAATGGTACCGTGTTTTGCTTTTGAAGGAAGACAGTGTGTGTTCCAATATCTGATCAGGTAAACATATCTTTAAGTGAAGGTGGCATCAATAGTATTAAACAAACTGAAATTATATGTGAATTAGAAGCCATTTCGTCCCAATCTAACCTCTAAACTACATTTAAATATAAAACAAAACATCAAATTGTTCTTTTCTAAAAAATTAATACAAAAATAAATACAAATAAAAGATTGGAGCACATCCTCGTACAAATGACATAAGTTATTGTGATCTATTTGTATATGTCACAGAACTGATGCATCCACGCACACTTGCATGTTGAATAGCCAATGTATCTGTCGCATGTTCCAAGATGGGGTCAAATACTTATCCCCCTCATGTATGTGTAAATCATAACGTCTCCTAAAAGGCTTATTTCTTTATTCAAAAGCATATTCATATCATTATACAATCATAAAAATTACATATAGCTATTCATGAAAATTCAAGCAATGCAAGCCAAGTTCCAGAAAAACAGATTCCTCGTCCCAAAATTGTTTTTCAACTAATCCCTAAAAGTCACCACTCAGCTACTGAGTCATGCCTGAAGCTTCAGGAGCCACATGAAAGATCACCAAGCATGTAAAGTTCAATGCCACGAGATAAACACAAACATCTGGATGCTCCAAAACAAGCTAAACAGAAGGAAAATAAGAGAAAACTTGGCCAGCTACTTTAGTCTTCACAGACTTGTGGCTCTGTGGATTCAACAAAAGTATTAGAAACTCGTATAAGAACTCAAAGAGTTGTAAGGAAAGCTGTCTGGTTAAGTATTTGATGACAGCAGATACAAAGCTCAGGATAAACAGTACACCCGACTACATTTGCCTTTCAGAATCAACATGTTCTGACTACAAAATACTCCCACAAATGTGTGCCATTGTCTGCAAACAACATAATGATTCATTTAAGAGTTCATCTTAGAGACAAGTGACCATAAAAGGGGATTACTTAAAACAGAAAAACCCCTCACATTTCATGCTGTCAGCAATGGCTCCCCATGGAAGAAAAATGTCACAAAATCTGGGAAAGGAAACCATTTCTTGACACAAAAAGGTGATGGCTACAATAAGTTCAACAAAGCTTTTCACATCAGTCAAAATACTGTAGCAAAAGATATCCAAAGTTTAAAGAAGGAAGCGCAACCATCTCACAGAGATGTCCAGAGATTGTCCACGAAGGAAACCTCTCCTAAAGCCCACGTACAAAAAAAGCAGGGCTTGAATTTGCCTGGACCCAAGAAGACTACAGGGACTCTACACTGTGAATAATGAGACAAAGATCACTTTACAAAACTGTATGACATCATAAAGGTGAGGTTTTCAAAGAAAAAATGCTTGGTGCCTACAGTGAAACATGGTGGTGGCGGTGTTCTTATGTGGGGCTGCACGAGTGTATGATGAACTCAACGATGTTGTGCTCTATACTGAAAGAGAAGATGCTGCCATCGATCTGTGCACTTAGTCGTCAAGTACTTTCCCAATTCCATGATGATCCAAAACACACATCTACAGCTACTGCTGCATTTCTAAAGAAGATCAGGGAGAAGGTGATTCAATGGCCAAGTGTCTCCTTATCTGAACCCAATCGAATTTTGTGAGTTTTTTTTTTTAAACCTTAATTTTATGGAGTTAAACAAGTGTCCAATAACCCTTGAAAAAAAATTATACTATTGAAATGTTTTTTCAGACCCAGAGTTGCCAAGAGAGCTAAAGTCATTTTTGGACCACACACATTTTAGAGAATAATAACTAATTGTGATTGCAACCATAGACTGTAAGGAAATATGGAAGATGAGACACCGCCTACTGCCATTGGGCTAATACGAAGCCTTTTTCGAGCTGGAGATGGGGCTGCCATTGACAAATGGATGGAACAGTCATTGTTTCAGAGCTCCGCCTCGTGTCTGACACAGCCTGTTATATACAAGTGATTTTGTAACCTCGGGAACATGTTCTAGAAGTGCAGGAAACACCGGAAATCCTCAAGGAAGATCTAAATGGCACCTTTCCAAAATCAGAGACTTGGAGCAGCACTACCAAGAAATAAGTTTGATGTGCGACATCAAATTAGCTTTTTTTCCTTTAGCGTAAAACATGTTAACGCAACACTTTCTGTGGAAAATGGAGGAAAAAATGACTAAATCTGGGATGGCAACACTTTTGGTTATGTATAATGATGTGAGGTGTCAGCCATGAAGCTACTCCGACAGGTTTAGCCTCATGGTCTGTTTCTGATTGACCACCCGTTGAGATTGTTTGGGGCTTTCCCAAAATCTATTTTCAGATTCAGAATAGCTGCTTTGTGTAATTTCAGCTATTTTTGTGGATATTCACCAATAAAAAACTGTTTTAATCAAGTAAAGGGTTGGTGTCAAAAAAAAACAAAGATTTTCATTTATGTTTCCTATAAAATAAAATGTATTTCGAACAGTGAAGAACCGTTCTCCATCTGCTAGTGTGCATCAAACACCTACCACTACTCCACCACTTTTTGCCATTGACGATAAAATGGTCGTTGTCTCTGTGAAGGGTACACTCCATGTTTGTAGCGTCACTCGAAGCAACATCTGGCTCTGAAATGAGAATGAAAAAGGTCTATGATAGATCAAGATATCCCCTTGACCCTTACGCTGACCCCTTAGTACTTCTTTAAATATCACCTGTCATACAGAAACAGGAGCGTATATCTCCTTTCAGTAAGGGCTCCAGCCAGTTTCTCTTCTGTTCCTCAGTGCCAAACAGGTGCAGCACCTCCATGTTACCAGTGTCTTAAAAAAAAACCCAGAAGTTGCTCAGAATTTAACACTGCTGCTGTACAGATTGGAAAACCTCCAATTATCTCTCAAATGTAATGATTTTTTTGACCATTCATTCAAAAGTATGAATGATAACGTACAGTGGTACCTCGAGATATGAATGCTTCACGTTGCAAAAAATCCACGTTGCGTATGTGATTATGTGTTTTACATGTAAAACTTGCTTCGAGATACGAATTGTTTGAAATATGTACACCACCCTGGAACAGACTAATTTCATATCTCGAGGTACCACTTTAAAAGCATCTTTTCCACTCAACATTTTGCAGAAATGAATGGGGCGTGGCATGGAGGCGATCAGCCTGTGGCACTGCTGAGGTGTTATGGAGGATGCTTCGATGGCGGCCCAACTTTCTCCTCACAATATCCCACAGATTCTCTACGGGGTTCAGCTCAGGAGAGTTGAGCACCAGTAATACCATGGTCAGTAAACCCTTTACCAGTGGATTTGGCAGTGTGAGCAGGTTCCAGGTCGTGCTGAAAAATGAAGTCTTCATCTCCATAAAGCTTTTCAGCAGATGGAAGCATGAAGTGCTCCAAAATCTCCTGATAGCTAGCTGCATTGACCCCGCCCTTGATAAAACACAGTGGACCAACACCAGCAGCTGACATGGCACCCCAGACCCTCACTGACTGTGGGTACTTGACACTGGACTTCAGGTATTTCCCTCTCCCCCAGTCTTCCTCCAGACTCTGGCACCTTGATTTCCGAATGACATGCAAAATTTGATCAAAAGTCCAGTGCTGCTTCTCCATAGCCCAGGTCCGGCGCTTCTGCCGCTGTTTCTGGTTCAGAAGTGGCTTGATCTGGGGAACGCGCCACCTGTAGCTCATTTCCTGCACACGCCTGTACACAGTGGCTCTGGATGTTTCTACTCTAGACTCATCCACTGCTTCCGCAGCTCCCCCAATGTCTGGAATCACTCCTTCTCCACAATCTTCCTCAGGGTCCGGTCACCTCTTGTCGTTGTGCAGCGTTTTCTGCCACACTTTTTCCTTCCCAATGACTTCTCACTGAGGCGCCTTGATACAGCACTCTGGAAACAGCCGATTCATTCAGAAATTTCTTTCTGTGTCTTACCCCCCTGCTTGAGGGTGTTAGTGATGGTCTCCTGGACCACAGTCTTACCCAGGATTGCAGTTTTGAGCAATGAACCAGGCTGGATTGACAAAGCCTCAGGAATCTTTAGCAGGTTTTTACAGTTAATTATTTGGTTTACCGGTAATTAGATGCTAGAACCTTTTCATGATATGCTAATTTTTTTAGATTTCAAGAGCTGTCTGCCAAAATCATCAATATTAAAACAATAAAAGGCTTGAACTACTTCAGTTGTGTGTAAATTTATCTGAACTATATGAAAGTGTAATGTTTATCTGTGCATTACAGAAAATAATTAACTTTATTGCAATATGCAAATTTTTTGAAAAGTACCTGTATAGATGAAAATAACCTTATTTTCAGGGTCATCTTAATTTGTTTTGAATAATCATTGAAGAAAAAGTGATGTGCAAACATAATAAAAGCGTTAGGGTGCTTTCACACCTAACTTGTTTAGTTTGATTCATTCGAACTAGAGTTTGTTTTCCTTTTTAGTTAAGTCCATTTGGGCGGGGGAGAAACCAACAACCGAACTCTCGACCGCACCAAAAACAGACTAAAAAAAGCGCTCTGAGACCTGCTCGACGAGGTGGTCTCAGACCAGCTCCAAACGAGAGTGGTTTGGATGTGGTGGGAACATGATCGAATTCTGATCCGAACTAAACATAAATGAAGACGACAAACACGTGCTTTTTGAACGAATACAGCCATAGATTGCGTATGGCATTATGGGCTGGCACTTGACTGTTTACATGGTAGCGTTGTCATGGTAGCCCGGGGTCAAACTCAAGAGTATTTTGTAACCCGAGCATCATTTGCATCGTGCTTCAGAAGCGATTAATACAAATGATAAAGTAAAAGATGCCAAAGGTCAAAATCAAGCAGCGAAGTCTGTCCATTTTAATCACGTTATCACAGTTTTAAGGCGTTATTTACTTCCGTGTGCACGTTCAATCTAACCAAATCAAAAAGCAGTCAAGGAAACACTTGGGATGATGTACGTGACCAATGAGTGGCCCGCATGATGTCATCGTTTTCAGCTGGTGCGGACCAAATAAACGAGCTAGAGGTGTGAAAGCACCTTACACCCGGGTCAATGTTAAGAATAGGTTCTTCCCTAACAGCAATGGTAAAGCACAATTTGTCAACAAGTACATTTTTAATCCTGAGTACTTGAGCTATTCTGCAGTAACCGACTAAAAATGTTTCATACAATCACTTGATCAATGCTCATCTGGAGCGGCCACGGCGAGCTTCCTCCACAGCAATATAACACACTTCTACTGTACAGTAGCTTTTATCACAGATCCTCACATTCTGAGATATAAACCTTCACCTGGGGCCTGGCAATTAAAGATTTCAGGGGCATAGAAGCAGTGTCCGGTTTCCTCCGCAATATGAGCATAATCCAGCTGAGACAGGCCACTTTCAGCAGGAAGAAACAGATTCCACAAACCAGCAGATCGTGCTTTTGCCTGAAAGCATGCAAACAAGTAAACAAGATTTCACCGATCCCTCAACTACCTTCAGAACCTTGTTTTAGAGACAAGAACATCTTTTTTTTTAAAGATATATACAGAGTTCTGTTTGAGCTCTGCTAGATTGACAACTACGCCCCTTAAATTTGAGATTTACTTCATTTGTCTTTTTGAGCTTTGAACAAACATCACCTTCAACTCCTCAATCACAGGAGGTGTAATCCATCTCTCTGGTGTCTCCTTGTGTCTTGCAAAATATTCCTTCACTTCCTAGAAAACATTGCAAATAAAATACAAACTGAACAAACAATACTGTGGGTAAAACAACACTTAACTACATGGTAAGCATTATAAACAAACTTCAAGGGACATGCAAAAGTAATCTATCAGCAAAATGGAATGGTTGCCAAGGTCAAGTTTTTGGTTGCTATGGAGGAGTCATCGACATCAATAACTTCCCCATGCCAATATGATATAAACGAAACATAATGTCTGTTGTTTTCCTTAATAGAGAAAGTGATATGCCAAAATGGTGGCTATGGTCAACGGTCAGGTTGCAATGGAGGGGTCAGTGACAAAATAGAACATTCCTTTTGCCACTATGAGTTAAATAAACCAACCCCAGCTCTTTATCATTTCCGAAAGCTTTCGTCACTAGTGTAAACAGTTTGGTTGTTAGGGATCTGTCAAAGATAATGTCATGAAAAAACTTATTTAATATGATTAGCATAAACTAACCCCCTTTTCTCATTTTTGCTGCTTTTGGTCAAAGGTAAATATTTAACCATTTCTGAATTTCTAATACTTTTGAACAATGGTTTGTTTGTTCTTGACTGACAAACTCTTAGTTTGACTTACAGTTTTCCAAAGTTTGACCCCATGTTAACTCAATGGAAAATTTCCCAGAGTTACTTGAGCAGCATCAGTTACCCGAGTTGCGGTTTGAACATTTTGGTAACGTTTATAGTTCTTTTTCCTTGAGCAGTCTAGGAGGAGATGCATGTCGAATTTTTTGTAAGAAGCAAAAGATGATCAATATTTTTGCTTTTACAAGCCAACATAATAAAGAGAATAGATAGAGGAGGAGTTATAATCACCATTAATATTTTATGATTATTATAAAAATTCTATGGATAACATCTGATGGTAAAATCGTGGACTGAGATGTAAATGATAAAAAATTGAAATTATATCCCAAAACGTTAGTCGCAAATAAAAGCCAAGCTTAACCTTTATGTGCAACAACTTTTTCTCTAATTAATCAAATTTAAAGTTTTTGATGTAAAATCTTATTTTTACATATATTTTGGGAAAATGCTTTGTAATTTTTCCAAAAGACGAAAAATGCACGAAAAAGATGGGCAAATTTACCACCCTTTCATGTCGATCTATCAGATCAATATTTTTTGACCATTTCGTTGAATAAATCTTTATCTACCTCAGCTCTTATCAAAACTACCACATTTGTTTATTCAATCCAGGATTTGTACCCAATAATTGCCAAGATCTTACATGATGTCACTGATTTATGATGAACTTATTTTCAATAAGAAAAACTATTGTGGCCTCAATGTTTTTTACTTTTTTAATCCCAGTCTTGGACACATCAAACATTAGTAACAACATTGACGTTGATGGAGTTTTAGTTTTTGTGTAGCACCAAAATTTTCAATTTTTTTTATTTTTACTGTTGGTCACCATTTAGAACCATTAACCCAAGATATAGACACTTATGGTCTGGTATATTAATTTATAAGGAGTACAACCGTATAGTGCAGTGTGTCTCTATGCACTTGTGCATGTTTGGTGTGTGTGTGTGTGTGTGACTGTGATGATGGTTAGAACCTTTTTAAAACACTAATTCCACTTAAGGTGTAATCATTTTAATTAATTATAGACAGTTATGTTGTTTATTTGTAGTATTTAGAAACAAACCTTAATTTGTGAGGGCGTTTTACTGTTTTGATGGCCGTGATGACATCATTTCCTGTACTTCCTTCCACTGGTAAGGATCGGACCATTACAAGATTGAGAGAGGGGGTGTAAAACACTTTGTATTTATTTAGGGGTTCTTAATTGTGTATTTGGATTTTAGATTTGTTAAATGTGTTCAAATACGAGTGTGTAGAGATATAAATGTTTTGTTAAATGAGCTGATGGTGTGTGTGTGTGTGTGTGTGTGAGCTAAATTAAATCATTCTCTTTTGTCCCCTCTACTTGGTTTGCCCCAATTAAGCCTAGTGCAGGACTGTGGTTGAAAGGAGGGGGAAAGCTGGGTTCAGCAGTCTAGTTTGCTGGCTAAAAAGGATGCGTGAGACTGAATTATTGCCAACCTTTTGTATGTGATTGCTTTCTTTGAAAGCATCTCCACCGCTTTACTGTTGTGAGTTTAGATGTTTAGTTTGGGAAGAAGTTGAATTGATAGGTTTTTGCTGTTCAACACATTTTTATTTTGCTATTCAGCTGAGTACTTAAGGTGCTTTTGTTACTTTGCTCATTTGGTTTTGTTTGTTCCTGTATCACGTGGGGCTAAAATAAAATCTCCAAAAACTACATTCTACTTGCTCCCAGACTCTTCTTTCTCCTCCTTGGAAACCACAATGTAACGGTGAAAGAGAGCGAATTTGTTCAGTAAATAACATATTTTGCATCAGATTTCTGAACATAATTTATTATTAACCAAAATGAACAAATGAGTACACAATATAAAAAGTACACAAGACACTGGTAAAATTAACCTAACATTGGTAACTCTTTAGTGTGTATGTCTGCACGGGTGAATAAATGTAGCAGTTTTGATTAGAACTACTTGGATTTTGTGTGACAAAAACATGGAGAAGAATAATGAACAGATTTTTGCAGCAGTTTATTTAGAGGCTGTGAACAACCACAAAGAACACGAAAGAGTAGTGAATTTGAATAAAGGGTTAAATACAGTATTGCACTGTTGCTAAGCGCCATAATATCCACGTTTTATTGAAATATTAGTGGCTTCACAGATTTAAATGAGGTTCTTTCTAAATGTTAAAGGAGGAGACTAATAAAAATTAAAGGGTGTTAACTCTAATTCCTACAACCATAAAACCTTTTCTTCTAGGGCTTGAGGTTTGGGTTTTATTAAAGCAAATGCTCAAGGTATTCAAATGCTAGAGGGATCTTTGAGTAACTTGAGAGAGAGGACACACGTGCAGAAATGGAGTTTGTGTCAAAAATCACCGCAAAGACCTGACGGTTCCACGTGTTCTTTAGTAAACACGTGATGTTTCAATTCAAGGCGGCCTCCATCATTCACTACTTTGAAACAGCACACCAATCTTCATGAGCTGCTTTCCATTAACCAAGGTAAAACAAGGCAGGATAATACATTTGCTATTGTAAATAATGTCTATTTTAAATTGAATTGTTGTTTTTTTATTTAGAATTGAAGACAGAGCTGACCTTTTGGGCAGGAAGTATGTGCTTTCGCATGAACTCTTTAACTTGCTGAAGAACTGCGTGCCCTTTTGGTGACTGCATGAACAACGTGTCAGAGATCGGCGGAGAGAGCGATGGGCTACAAACAAAAAGCAGCAACAACAAAGTCTCCAAAACTTCTCAAGTAAACATCATGAGGAAACATTTTTCAGTAATTATTGGCAACTCATAAAAGTTAAAGCTAGTGCAAACAGAACACCTGCAATTAACATGGTTCTCTACCTGAGGCTGATCTGCAATCCCAGCTCAGCTAATGGCTCCACACACCCCCCAAACTCAGCGGCATTGATAGAGCTGGCATTGCCCAGTAAATGCCGTGCGTAGATTCCCTAGAATCCAAAGGTAAAATGGCATTATATTACAAAATATGATAACAGCACCACAGAAGGACCAAACCCAATTGAAATCGCTACCAGGAAATATGAAAAATGCAAAAAAAATTGGCAGTGTGTTTGTTTGAAAGACACAACATGAGCTCAATATTATTTTTGATTGTGCTATTGCTTTAGAAGAAAGTTTTGGACTTCAGTGTGCAAAGACCTTAGAGCAGCACAGCTAACTTAGTCTTCTTTGGCTCTGGGGACACAGCTGCTCAGGATCTCACCCTCCCCCCAATCGTTTGTTCTCAGTGAAGCGATGTATTTAGCCTAAATAAAGCCACATTGGCCATTTTATATTCTTAAACCCTGCTTCCGGAGTCTTCTGTAATGGGTATGATAAATATTTCAAGAACAAGAGAAAAAAAGTGAGAGATGCCAATTCTCAGAGCAGTTTTGACAAATAAATCCCTGCAAGCATAGCATGTCGAAATTATGGCGGGCGGTAAACTTATCAAGCTCACTTTTATTTATTGTGCAATTAATATATAAAAGATTTTATATAAGAAGACAGGCCTACGTTAGAGTGTATATAAAACTTTTCATGAAAAATAATTAAAATCTTTAGTTTTAACCACTGCATGTCATGTCTCTATTTCGTACCTGTGCAATGGCTGCCATTTTGAACAAAGCCATTGAAACAAAGAAGTTTTTTTGAGGGAGAGAACTTGGCATCCCACGACAATTGCAGTAAACTGATATCAGGTCATTTGCTGAGGGTATTCCTGTTGGGAAAAAAATGAATGCATGGCTGGACGAATGAACAGAGCAAATACTGATTAATTTTTAAATTAAATTAATATAACAATCCTACAAACATCCCTACTTTAGTTACTGGGGCAAGTGAATAATGGAGAACAGAAGATGGCATTCTATAGGTGACCCTACAGGAAGCATGCTAATTAGACAAAGCTTAACCTTGTCTAATTTGTTTACAAAATAAAATTTTACAAAATAAAAGTTGAGAATAGTCATTTTAATTATTACTAGTTAATGATAGCTATGATACCATATGATACCACCAAGGTCAAAATCCATTAAAGATAAGATAAGCTCCTATCGAAAGCTTGTACAAAGTTCAGACTGCTCTGCTCGGACTGTTCGAACTTGAGTCTTAGGCTTAAAATCTTGGAAAAGGTTTGCAGGAGGCAACTTCCCCGGAGGCCTTGTATGTTTAAGTCCCAACACTGATTCACACAAACACACTGAGACTTTCAGACGTGTTTCATGAAGGATGAAATCTAAACAGTATTGTCTGTCCTTCAGGACCAAAGTTACCCACCTTTGTTCTAAAACCTGCCCTATATGTACTGCCTCCAACTGAGGAGGAAAGAAGCCAGAGGTGGGACCAGTGTGTCAAGTTAATGCCTTGGAGTTGCTCAAATCGATCACAGTGAAAACCAGTAAGCTTTACTGGGACAATATTGTGTTCAATGAGGACAAGATCGACTAAAGAATCAGAATCAGAATGAGCTTTATGTCCAAGTAGATTAGGCAGCCATCTGCGGCGCCAACTTGTAGAGAAACAGAAAAATGGATATACATTAGGGAAGGTAGCTCAAAAAGAGCCTAAGCCGCACTGTCCTTCAAAGGGCAGTGTGGAGCAGGTTAAAAAAAGCCATTGCATAGTTGTTTAGACTCCTTCCCTTGGCCTCCAAGGCCAGAGGAGATAAGGGAAGCCAGAGGGAAGAGACGTCAATTTAGGGTCAAAAACTGTAAATTTCTACGGATTTTTACTGTCCATCACAGGTCTCCAGTTTATCCAACTTCAGTTGCATCGCTGCCAGCCTCTCCCCGATATAATCCAGTTTGCGGTCACAGACCGTTAAATGAGTTCCAACAGTTTTAAGTCCAGTCAACATTCCATTCCAGTCGGTCAGTCTAGTGGGGTTTTGTGCACTGACCGCTTTTGATAATTGGCGATAGCAGAGAGCTCCACATATTCCAATCAGCAAAATCCCAGTTATCATAGCTCCAATTATGTAAATGTCTTTGACATCCTCCAGGGACAGGGCGGCCAGGCACACGATCCTCCACTTCGCCCAGGAGTCCACCGTGTAGCCAGCAGCGAAAGTTCCCCCGCTCCTCGTCGAGAAAATGGTGTCAATTGCATTCAGAGACCATTTGACCAGATCCATAGTTCTTTTTATTTGGAGAGCAGGACAGTGAGAGTCTCACACACAGCTGGGTAAATATAAGATAAGGAAGGGAGAAGAGGCACATCTGACTCCGCCGAGAGAAAGTGAAGACTGTGTCAAGCATATGTGGCAAAACCAGGTGAGGTGTTTAAAAACAGGGTGTCAAGTGTGGTGGTGGAAGTGTCATAGTCAAGGGTTGTATGAGTTCTGCCAGTAATTGGGACTGTTTATAAAAGATAAAGAAGCAGAGGGTAAAGATGATAGACTGGCCAAGCATGTAACTAGACCTAAACCCTATCGAACCCTGTATGGCATCCTAAAATTTGGAGCATAGCAGGATTTCCATATTCCACCAGCTCCATGATGTCATGGAAGAGGATTCCAGTGGCAACCCGAGAACCCATGATCCAATAAGGTAAAAGAATGGGGTTGAAGTTTTTTTTATTTTTTGTTGACCGTATGCACTACGACCAATACTTACTCATAAGACGTATTCAAGCAAGAATTGTTTAAGAACACTAGACGACACAGTAGGGGTGTAACGGTTCACGGTATGTATTGAACCGTTTCGGTACGGCCTGTTCGGTTCGGGACACTTGCGTACCGTTTCGGTATTCGGTATTTGTATTAAATAATATAAATGTATTATTAGCGCGATATTAAGCGCAGCGGAACCATGTTCCTAGGCGAGTTTCCGCACGGACGCTATTGAGGGACGTGCAGCTGTACTGTGCGACACTCAATAGCGTCCGTGCGGAAAATCGCCTTTGGCTTCCCTGTTAAAATACATAACGGGGATAGACGAGTGGATAAATTTAAAGTTGTATGCCGACATTGTTCCACGGAGATCGGGCAGGCAACACATCTAACATTTTCTACTGCTGGAGATATTGTCACTGCAACCAGATCTGTGCTCTCTTCAGAAAATGTGGATAGGTTCATCTTTTTAGCCTAAAACTTGAATAGTTAGTTTTGTTGATATATAAGCTGAAGCTGTTGCTAGTGTTAAAAGTTTTCAGGTCCTAACTAGTTGCAGTATTTCATTTTTTATTTAATTAAAATGTGTTTTTCTTTATAAAGAGTGCAATTTATTTAAAATATCACCCAAATGTGTCACTTTTATTTATTTTATGCAAGAATTCTATTGTGTATTGGCAGCTTTTCAAAATAAAGATTATGTAAGTTTTTATTTTTTTGTACCGAACCGAATTAACCGAACCGAACTCTCCAAGACACTGTACCGAACCGAATACAATTTTAGCGTACCGTTACACCCCTACGACACAGACATATTTAAACAATGAAAAACACATCATGAAGTGTCAAAAACCCCCAGACAGTGCTAATGAGTCTAAATGTTTTCTACAATTGTTTTGGGCCAAAAACCTAGTCACATATGTCAAAATTGGTCAAAAAGAAGTGTGGCTGAGTTATAACAACTTCCTCTTTATGGTGAAATGTCGACGTTTAACAACCAATGTGCGTATATAGTTTAACAAAAAGCTTACTTAACATCCAGCATACTTCAGTTAAGGCTGATGGAGTTTGGAAACAAACAGATGCAATCAGATACAGTTTGTTAAAGCATGACGCATACAAAAGAGGAGGTGTTTTACAAAAAAATGATCACCCTAATGGGTTTGGAAACTCATTCCAATAAACTTTTTGTAGGTCGCTGTGCCCTACACAAGTGTTACACATTTCCAACGTTTAATTCCAACACAGTTTGAAATACAGTGGTACCCCGAGATACAAAGTTAATCTGTTCCAGGGTGGCATTCGTATCTCGAACATTTTGTTCTGTATTTTCATTTATACTTTATGTTGACACTAGGTGGCGCTGTAACTAACACTGTAGGTTGCTACATAGATTTGTTCAGACATGCATGGCAAATTGTAGGCTGTGTTATCAGCAACTTCCTGATTAAGGCAATATTTTGATTTGACAACCACTGTGCGCAAATCGTTTAACGAAGTCAAAAAAGCTTCTCAACTTAACATCCCATATGCTGTAAGATAAGACTGATTAAGTTTGTAGATGAATAGATAAAATATTTAGGAGGAGTTTGTTAAATTATGACAAGCAAAAGTGGCCGTTTTTAGAGGTTTTTGCACAATAGCCGACTTCCTGTTGATTTTTGAAATGTGAACCATTTCATTCTTGGTCCCCTACACAAGTGTGCCAAATTAAATTGTTGTACAACAAACAGAGTGCAACACAAGCTTAAACAGGTTAGGCGGAAGCATAGAGCCCTATTACCACAGACGATAATACTCTGAGCAATTACAAAAAGGTTCTATGCAACTACGATGCAAAGAAGACCCCTTACCCTCTACTCCAGAGACTCCACTCATTGTGCTGATGTTGTAGTGAGCAGGCATATAGTGTGGCATAAGGAAGTAAGCTAAATCTGCAATTGGATGTCCAGTAGTGGACAGTTCCCAGTCCAGTACAGCCAGCACACGAGCCTGAAAAATAATAGAGGATTTACATAACAAACAGTTAAAGGTTTATGTGGCATTTGTATGTTCTCTGCCACGGACGTTTTTCCTATGCTTTAGTTATCCGTGACTATAGGCAGACACACCCAGAACTCGTCCGGTACTCAGGGACAGTTCACTAAATGCAGGAGAGCTGCGAGGGGATTGGTTCACAGTATTTCCCTCAATTCTTTGATTTAAAGAAGAGTGTTTCTTTGCACAGCTCAACAAGTGAAGCGTGGTCCTCTGCATGCCTAAAGGTGTGGCCAAGTTCTTCTGGTTGTTGTAAAGTAAAAGGAAATCTTGAAGAATTTGATTCAGATCAGGGACTTAATGTGTAACAGAATAATGTAATAACTATATTTAATGATCGAGAGAAGGCGTTGCTTTACAGATAGCGCATCCGGTCTTTCATTTCCAACCGTGACGTAACCATTTGACCCATGTGACCTCGTCAATGGAGAGATTAAAACCAGTTTTTAAAAGTTTTTTTTTGTTCCAGAACATCCATGGTTTGACTTTTTTATTCAATCTTCTCCTAAAAAAAAAAATCACTATAAAAGCCAATAAAAGGCTCAACATGTCATGACCCCTTAAAAAGCGGTGAGACCCTGGATAATTAGTGACAAACCACTTACACATCAAGTCGAACAACAAACGCGGCAGTCTGTCGCATACGGATGACAGCACCAAACCATGTTCTGAATTGTTTTTTGTTTAAGGCTGTATTTTAACTGATTTTGTGTCAAAACTGCCCCTTTCATGTTCAATTTCCAGGTAATTATTCCAGTATTTCTTCTGTTTCTCACTCTTCTTCTATCTGCCCCTCGCTCCTGAATTGTCTCCCCTTGCATTTCAATTTGTTGCCAACTATTTATTACCCTCTGCTTACTATACGATGAATATCATGATATGATGTCCATGATACAATATATTACAAAACAAATTTTAACTTCTTAAAATTATTAATGCAACAAACCATCATTGGACATTTCCAATGTAGACTAGGGATTAGTTTGATTTGTATTAGAGTATGTAACATCATTCAACCTCTAGAGGGCAGCTCTAACATTTGCATTAAGTCATCTCTTTTGCTCTACGTGGGTAAGAGAGCTCGTATTATATAGTTCATCCTGTTTCTCATTTTAATTGTGTGTAAAGGATAATTGTCTCCTAGAAAATAGGAAATAAAACAAAAAGACAAGGTAAAGAAGTTCCAGAAGTGACTAGAAGCAACATCACTCTATGAAGAAGACTCCACGATACGTGTTGTGACAATTTTGTATTGTGATATATTGTTTCACAATATATTTATGCACCCGTACCTACTACCCATAAAGTATGAAACTTATACTCTCTCTGATTGATTTATTTGTTTTTCAAACAGTGCTCGAACCCCTAAATCTAATAGCTACAACCAATGTGTGTCAGCACCTTTGTAGGGTGGAATATTAGGTTATCAATCCGAAAATCTCCATGAACAAGGGAGACATCATCGTCATTCTCCGGCAGGTTGTGGCTCAACCAATCAGAGAGTTTATCCATGGCTGGTATTTGCTTGTTCGCTGTGGCTTTGTATTGCTTTGTCCATGTGGACACCTGCAGATAAATAAAAACACAACATCTGCTCTTCCGAATTCTTCATGAACCAATCAAACCTTCCTCTTCCAGCCATTCCCTAAATCACTCACCTGTCTCTTACAGTAACCTGCTCCTTTCCCATATCCAAGGAGGCCAAGTGTGCCAAGATCCAGAGAATGAAGCATGGCTAGAGTCTCCACTGCAGCCACATATAGAGCCGTTCGCTCTGCCACGCTGACACCAGGGAGGCCCAAGTCCCGGAAAATACGTCCCTGAGTTCCACAAAGAAATCACCAATGGACAATATTCAATATACAAATGGGGGTTTGTTTATGCTCATATTAGTAACAAATTAAAATTTGTATTTTTATAAAATTTTTCTCCCTAGCAACCAAACAGTTTACCCTAGCAACATAAGTTGTTTGTGCATGTGGGTGAATGTTTATGAGACTGTGGACGTTATCTCAGCTTTGGTAAATGCTAAAGACATGGGGGTTGGTTTGTATGACTCATATTGGCATGGGAAAATTTGTATGATGTCACTGACTCCTCCATAGCAACCAAAAATTCTACCTTGGCAACCATTCATTTTGCCGATAAAAAAAACTTTTAAATTACACTTTTACAAGCCAAACATTAGACCAGGGGTGCTCACACAAATGAACAAGTCAAAGTGATCTACCCGCTACAAAAATGTAAAACATCAAACAACAAACAATCATTTCCAACTTTATTGAGAATTGACAAAACACACATAATAATTAATTATTTACATTTTTTTGTATTAACGTGAGTTTAATTCGATGACTTGCACTGAATTGAATCAGCCAGGGATGTATAGTCCGGACAGTAGCTGCTGACAGCCAGCCTCAAGCACACTTCCAAATGTTCATCAGTCATTGTGGAACGCTATTTGGACTTAATGATTTACTTGGTCCAGCTCCTTCACTCATTTTGGTGGCCACAAACTTAAGCATGGGCTAAAAATTGGACATAATACGCTGATTAGCTTAGCACGTAGCGTCGTTGTTTACACATGAGCAGTGACGTAAAGGTCAAAATTCAGTTGTGATCTGACTGGTTGCCCTGTACATCGGTCAAGCGACCGGTCGATTGCGATCGATGTAATGAGCACCCCTGCTTTAGACCGTTTAGTTTTATACTGTACTATTAGCACAGGGTGAAAAATACACCTTTGGTTTGCTTCTTGTGGATTGGGTTTCGTGTCCTGGGTGCTACAGGCTGCATTCACTTATTTATTTAGTGTACAGCAAGGAAAATACACAAAACTTCATCTATGGACATCAATGTTTGGATTTCTTTCTATGTGTGCATTACTGGGGTTGATGCCGACATCTGGTGAAAATTTCATGTCAATAGCTCAATTAGAAATGTGTTTTTTGAGAGAAATGTTGACGTGTTCAAAACTTATTTTGCCCGCTGTATGTCTGTCACAGTTTAGTGCAGATTAGGTCATTATGCAGTCCCTCCAGAAAATAGCGATGTTGCGATCATGCCAATTCACACAAATTCAGCCAATCCCAATGATTTATTTGTGGCCTTGCAATTTCAACTAATCATCGTGACTTTGTCGTGGAACAAAAAAATCCTCGCTTGACGACACTTCTCCACAGCAAAACATGCCAGAAGCATGTCCGTGCAAGAGGCGACATGGCAGGGGACTATCACCGAAGCTGTTGCTCGCAAACCATCGCAAGCAGCGACAGGAACAAGGTAAACAACAAAACTTGATAACGTTTGTAAAACTAGGTCTGTGGTGGTTTGCTTTTGTCAGTTGTCAGGCAGTACTTGCGTCGACAAAGGTGGTAGTGTTAGTGAGTTTGAGAGGGGGAGTTAATAAAACTATTTTTCATGGTTTCACTCGGTAGTTTCATCAATCATTTATTCCAGTGTTTCTCCTACATAGATGTAGCTGTGGCGCCCGCGGCAACAAAATGCTAAAACTCTATATGTTTTACGGGGACAACATGATTTTTTTCTTGATTGAACCTGCGCTGCAGCCTCCTGAGGAAGCAGCGGTTGTCTGCCGTCAGATCTTCATGTGATCAGAGCATGCAGAAAGCCGCGAAGGTATAAGATAATAGAGATAATAAAAGGAAAGAACACTTAAACATTCATAACATGTTTGTGAAATCATAAAGTAATGCAATGCTTTTGAGAAAAATCTGTCTAAAGAAATCACAACTTCTCAAAAAGCTGCCGCAAATTCTGGCATTTTAGGCCTCAACAATCGCAAAAAAATCCCACAAAATCCTGGAGGGACTGATTATGCGACGCGTACATTTCTGTCCATTCTCCATCAGTGATCTATCATCTGAATTATGACTGAGCTCATTGTTATCCCACATAGTTCATTAACTGTGTGCATGTATATTTATACATGTATGTATGTGTGTGTGTAGGTATTTACATAACTGCACAAACTGAACTACACAACTATAACTATAACAAACGGACGTGGTTTTCTAGGTAGGGGTTCTGAATATATGTGTGAAGATTGTTATGTACAATCTGTTTAAGCTGTACAGCACAATCTGTAACACATTTTTATGGGATGTTAAGGTAGGCATTCTTCACACTCATGAATCTTTCCCCCTCATCAACATCACTCATTCACTACCCCCTGTCCTGATGTAATTAATGCAAACGGTCCATGGGAAAAAAATAAATAACTACATAAATTAACTGCTTTCATCCGGAGAAGGGAACACCACATCAAGCGTTCACTCCCCTGGAGATAAAAAAACTGTCCAGCTCACACAAAGCACCTACTCCCCTATGTGGTGGCTCCTAAGCAGGAAAGGACAAGGTAAAAAAAAAGAAAGGAAAAAGGAATGTAATAGTTAAAAATATTATTAATCCTATGGTTCGGACATAGAACAGGAAGTTACATCACAAACAAGAAATGTAAACACAGCAAGTAATAAAAAACCTCTTTCAAGGAAGTTGCTGATATTCATGATATTGCATCTTTCCTTTGAGGCGTCTGGCCTCAACGCAGCATGGTTTTTAGCTGTTAGCATCACCAGTGTTTAACTTAATTAAACCAGTCTTTTTAATACTTTTTTCGATATATTAAAGCTATACAGTGGCTTTTGCCCCCTTCCTGACTTTTTATTCTTTTGCATGTTTGCCACACAAAATGTTTCTGATCATCAAACACATTTTAATATTAGTCAAAGGTAACACAAGTAAACACAAAATGCAGTTTTTAAATGAATGTTTTTATTATTCAGTGAGAAAAAACCCACATAGCCCTGTGTGATTGCCCCCCTCGTTAAAAAATAACTTAACTGTGGTTTAATCACAACTGAGTTCAATTTCTGTAGCCACCCCCAGACCTGATTACTGCCACACCTGTTTCAATCAAGAAATCACTGAAACAGAAGCTACCGGACACAGAGAAGAAGACCAAAAGCACATCAAAAGCTAGACATCATGCCAAGATCCAAAGAAATTCAAGAAGAAATGAGAACGAAAGTGATTGAGATCTATCCGTCTGGTCAAGGTTATAAAGCCATTTCAAAAGCTTTGGGACTCCAGCGAACCACAGGGAGAGCCATTATCCACAAATGGTAAAAACATGGAACAGTGGTGAACCCAAAATTACCCCAAGAGCCCAGAGACAACTCATCCGAGAGGTCACAAAAGATCCCAGGGCAATATCCAAAGAACTGCAGGCCTCACTTATGTCAACTAAGGTCAGTGTTCACGACTCCACCTTAAGAAAGAGACTGGGCAAAAACGGCCAGCATGACAAAGTTCCAAGACGCAAAGCACTATTAAGCAAAAACAACATTAAGGCTCGTCTTAATTTTGCTAAAAAAACATCTCGATGACTGCCAAGACTTATTAAGGGAATAAGGGAAAATATCTTGTGGACTGACGAGACAAAAGTTGAACTTTTTGGAAGATGCGTGTCCCGTTACATCTGGCGTAACAGAAACACAGCATTTCATAAAAAGAACATCATACCAACAGTAAAATATGGTGGTGGTAGTGTGATGGTCTGGGGTTGTTTTGCTGCTTCAGGGCCTGGAAGGCTTGCTGTGATAGATGGAAGCATGAATCCTACTGTCTACCAAAAAATCCTGAAGGAGAATGTCCGACCATCTGTTCATCAACTCAAGCTAAAGCGATCTTTGGTGCTGCAGCAGGACAATGACCCAAAACACACCAGCAAATCCACCTCTGAATGGCTGAAAAAAAAATTAAGACTTTGGAGTGGCCTAGTCAAAGTCCTGACCTGAATAATGCAAGTTATCGCAATAATTGCAGTTATTGCTGCTAAGGGTGGCCCAACCAGTTATCAGGTGCAGGGGCAATTACTTTTTCACACAGGGCTATGTGAGTTTGGATTTTTTTCTCATTAAATAATAAAAACATTCATTTAAAAACTGCATTTTGTGTTTACTTGTGTTATCTTTGACTAATATTAAAATGTGTTTGATGATCAGAAACAGTTTGTGTGACAAACATGCAAAAGAATAAAAAGTCAGGGAGGGGCAAATAGTTTTTCACACCACTGAATATTAACCTCTTAAGCCCTGAGGCCTATTTTCCGAAAATCCTATACTTTTACTTTTTAAGGCATTTCTCAGCTTTTACAAGGCCTAAACTGCAAATCTTGGTATCAAAATGAAGATAGGTTCTTGGGGAGTGGTGTGGATGAGTTAATTTGACAGTCAAGAACACTGGGTAAGAGTAATTGATGTTGGAATGGCCAAAAAATGAACTCCGCCTAAAAAAAAAACCACATGTTTCCTCCAATATCTCCTTATTTTACTTATAACGAAGCAAATAAACACAATCAATTGTAACCACTACATGTCAAGGACATCTGTAGCATGTTTGGTGTTCATACTACAAGAAACTAATATTCTGTACAGGTTTTGATTGAACAAAGTTCAGGCGTAATCCATGTTGGCACAGTTTGGCACAATTTGGCACAATAATTGAAATATGGAAAAAATCTTGTCCAAAGCTTCAGCTACGTTCATAGTCTTCTTTTCTTGCGTATGGGACATGATTTCAGCAAAAAAAACTCCTAAAGAAACGCTGTAAAAGGGGGGTAGAAGCTCATTTAAGCCATCTTGCTGCGCTTTTGGGAACCTTTCATTCACAAACGCTTTCGACGTCGAGCTTCCGCGTGTCCCTACCCCCCGACCATCTGTCCAATCCGGGAGCTCTATACATCGCTGGAAAGCTCTGATTCTGAGAAACCAATCAGCTCAACCATTTTGAGACTGACTGGATCGCCGACGAATCACACGACGCGCAGCGTGGAGAGACGTGCTCTTACGCACGGGGAGTCATTCCATATTTGGTGACGTAATGACGCCACAGAGCTACAGAAATAATCAAAAATGGCGTTTGCGCGAAGCTATCGACCGGACAGAACAACAAACGGACTTTTATCGCTATGGAAATAACTTTTTGTTGAAAAAACGGCAAAGGTAAGACAAGATTTACATGCTTGCTTGGTTTTAGCTGGCGTTTTTTCGTGGAACTTTCGCTCCCTGCTCTGAAATACTTCATGCAATGTTAATGATTTGCATATCACTGGATTCAGCTGGTTGTTAGCTTTCATTTAATGTAATGGTTTC